>BAUE01065440.1:0-28012 GCA_000787875.1 Solanum virginianum | reverse complement strand
TCTAATTCACCTCTCGGTCCCTCTTAGATGCATATCATTCATCACCTTTTGATCTCAGAATGTATATATACTAACCCTTGTAATCAATCCCGAAATACTCTCACTTTTTGGTCTCAAGTACTTAGACTAGGTTATAAACCCCAAATTTTTGTTGTAGAACTCTTTTCCTAATCAAAACATCCCTTTTGGGCATGCAAAGAATAAAAGCTTACCCTAGTACTTTGACTCATCAAGGAAGAGATTATAATGAAGATTACTATGATATATACGCTAATTAATCCCGAGATTTACCCCGTATTTGCCTATCTTATTGATTTGTCATAATTCTCATAGCCCTAGTTATGGGTTTAACCTAGCATATTCAAGGAAAAAAACTCGCAATGATACAAGGAATTCATAATAAATGACTTATATTAAAGAATTGATGAATCTACAAGTTACAATCTTGAATTCGATAAGCAAAATCCCAAAATCTCTAAGAAAATAATATTTTTCAATGTTTTCTATCTTTAGCCGTCCAAGGTTTCTCAAAAATAAAATAACTATTTATATACAAAAAACTAATCCAAATCAAAACAAGAAAAATTTATCGGCATAGACACGGGCCACCACATGGCCCGTGTGATGGTAGATGGATCGTCAAATGGTCTATGAGGTTGCCCTTGACTTCAACCCTATCTGCCTCTTCATGAAGCATTAGAAGGCCCGTGTGGCAACTGACGGTCCGTCTAATGGGACGTGTGACTTGCCTTCACTTTTTTCGCTCTATGTAGTCTTCACGCCCTCATGTCACAGACCGTGGTTGGTCATACGGCCCGTGATAGGCTCCGTCCAGCTTAACTTAGTCCATTTAGCTAGCTTTTCGATAGTACTACCTTCGCATCACTTTGATGGTACTTGGAACAGCCCGTCACGCCTCTCACGGTCTATGTGACGTACTGTGGGACCTGCCTTGGTTCTTTTTGCACTACTATTCTGTCCCACATAGCCAAGTGTGAGGTTATAAAGGACCTCGCGACTCGTGGTCAGTCACACGAGCGTAGACCTCCACTTGGCCTTAATTCTTCTCTAGTTGCCCGGGCCACTTTTGAATACCCACACTTTGGTCATTTTATAATCATTTTACTCTTGTTTGTCCCTTTATCCATGCCTCACTAATTTTTCCTAAAAAACAATAAAAATGAAAATCATAATAATAAAATTGCTTGAGAACGCGTAAAAATTCTTTGTTTAAAGCATTAAAAGAGTTGTATTTCTATGACACATTAGTGCACTAAAGTAATAATATATTATCAAATCATATTTGTGCCAACTCTTGAATCATTAGACAAATAAATTGTAATATCCCCTAAATTTCCTAATGAGATAAGCTCGAAAAGCCCTAGAGTTTCATCTGGTTCTACACTAGGTGTGAATCTATGAATTGCATCTATGACCCATATGAAATGCCTCGAAAATGTGCTTCAGAAATGCCCATAATCGTAATTTTCATATATCTCATAATCCGTGCGTGATATCAAAATTTTGAATTTATATTCTTGATCAGGAGGTAAAATTGAGTGGAAAATGGGTATAACCCGAATTTTAGAAGATCCATAGCAAAAAATATTTTTCATAAATTTTTTCGAATATAGTGTGGGTTCGCAACCCCTCCACGACGTGGACCCATCGTGAAGTGGTGTTTGCACTTCCTTGATTTTCCAGTTTTGGCCTAAAACATTGGGGTCTTGGCCTCATGCCCTCTTACATATAAAAACACCTATAATTAGCCATTTTTCAATTCTACATCACTCAAAAACACTCTCAAAACCCTCCCCAAGACTTAACCAAATGTTTCATCCAAATTCAAGTGTCTCAAGCTTAATTCCAGAGCTCAAGAACTCAATCCAAGCTTCAAGTCTCATTCAAGCTTAGAACAAAGAAAACCTCAAACTCAAGGTATGTGGGTTTCATCCATTGGGTCCTTTCAACCATGGAGTCCAACCTTCTCTTTTATGAAAATTGCATGTTTTCAAGTTGTTTTACTTATGGGTATTACTTATTATGAATTATGATTATAAGTTATGTTGGGGTTCTATGAGATGTTGATTGGAAACACTTAACTATTAATTTTAAGCTTATACTATGAGATGGTTCATCTATTGTGACTATACATGTTTTGAGCTATAAAACTATGATCTATGATGATATTTGATGGGAGATTTCAATATATCTTACATGAGGGTTTTCCCATGAGTTGGTGGGTTGATTTACATTGCGTTTTTGCATACTATTTCACTCTTGAATTGTATGATTTTGAACTAGCTTTGCACACCCACCAAGTTTTAGATAAAATGTCTTGACAAGAATTCTCAAGTTATTGATGAACTACTATATGGTTTGAAAGTAAAGTAACTTTATGATGATGAAGGGGTTGTATATATGTATTAAATTCATGAGAAGTATCTATAGTGTTGCAAGTTGACCATACCTTGTTGGGGGGTGACATGCCCAATCACCTTGTGAGGGGGTGACATACTCGTACTACCATGTTGAGGGGTAGATACCTTGACCACTTGTCGGGGGGTGACATCCCATACTACCACATTGAGGGGTAAGTACCTTGACCACCTTTTCGGGGGGTGACATGCCCGTACTACCACATTGAGAAGTATGTACCTTGACCACCTTATTGGGGGGTGACATGCCCTTACTACCACATTGAGGGGTAAGTCCCTTGACCACCTTTTCGGGGGGTGACATGCCCGTACTACCACATTGAGAAGTATGTACCTTGACCACCTTATTGGGGGGTGACATGCCCTTACTACCACATTGAGGGGAAGGTACCTCAATCACCTTCCAAGGGGGTGGCATGCATTGGATTCCAAGTAATACCTTGCTTGGTCTATGATTATGGTCTCTTCCCGCACATATATTACGTCCTATACAAGTTATATGATTTACAAGCATGTTTTACTTAAATCATTGATCATGCATGCCATATTGATACTATACTTATCCATTGCTTATGATTGCATTTTGACTATATTGGCTTACGTCTTGTTGTATTGCATCCTACATACTTAGTACATTCAAACGTACTAATCTGCTGGGAGCGATGCAACTAGTATAGTATCATTAATCCCCCTGGCCTGCCTTTCAAATGAAAGAGTTAGAAAATATCCGAGCTGGGTCTTGGGTCCAACAACTGTATCGATTACAAGTCATCTCCTATCCTTCTTTCCTTATTTTGTTGCACTCATTCACTCCGAAATTCCATGCCCTAGATACTCTATGCCTACATAATGTTACCTTGTAGGAACCGAAGCACCTCTCGATCATCCTACACATGGCTAGTTCGGTGCTTTGGAGAAAAGCATTGGTGAGTCCTTAAGTTCGAAGACGCTATCTATGTAACTCTTACCTTTTGTTATTTCTCTAAGTTGGTCTCTTGATACTATGAGGGTGAGCCCGAAAAGTGTCTAGGTCATCACTTCGATCTATGTTAGAGGTGTTATTAGAATAATTGATGTATTTATGCTTTGAGCTTGAATCTTTCGTATTTTATGATTATTAAAGACTTCCCTTAGTTCCATTTCCCTTATTTTTATCTCTTGGGTTATTTATTTTGCTTCTACGACCAAAGATGTGTCAACGATATGCTAAGAGGCTTGTTTGGGGTTCCTTCGGGTTTTCCATTTGCCATGTCACATCTAGGCCTTAGGCTTGGGTCGTGACAAACTTGGTATCAGAGTACTACATTATTAATAGCCCTCGTAATCTAACACACTACGTTCATTAGAGTTTTATTCATGATTGTGAAGCACGCCACAACTATAATGGGAGGCTATGAGATGTTTTAGGAAATATTTCACTTCTTCACGATCTATATCGTATGATAGAGTTAAGTCCACTAAGGCTTATTTCTCATTCTTAATCATTATGTTTCAGAACATGTTGCATGCTATTCAGGGTAGTGAACAGGGCAGTGAACAAGATGGTGACCTATCAAATGCGGAGGTCTATAATGCTCTATGGCTATTGGCCAAGGTTGTAATCGCTTAACTCAATCAATAAGTGGGTACTCCCGAGACTTCAAGGGGTAAGAGGAAGGAAAGGGAGGCTAAGAGAGACCTAGTTGGTGGTGCCTCATCTTCTCCTAGTCTACCGGTTCCCAAGTACAATGAGAGAAGGATCCCTTTTGCTACTTTTCAAGAGTGTGGCAAGAAACATCAAGGGAGTGTTTGGTGGGAATTGAGGGTTGTTTCAAGTATGGCAGTGTTAGGCATAAGATGAGGGATTGCCCCATAGCCTCTAAGGAAGGGAGAAGAATAGCTCAAGTTGAAGGTAGGCTTCTGTATCCTAAGCCTAGTGGCAATGGTGGAGTGGCCCGTCCTAGGTGTCCACTATGTGGGAAAAATCATAGTGGCACATGTTAGAAGAACACGGGTGCATGCTTTTAGTGTGGCAAGATGGGTCACAAGATTCATTAATTGTCTATATGCTCAAAAGAAAGGAAAGGGTATTGGTGTTCAATCTTCTCCTACGTGCCACAAGTATGGGAGGTACTATTCAGAGGATTGTTTGGCTGGTTCGAGTATATGTTTTGAGCATTGTGCAAAGAATCATAAGTCGAGACACTGTCCATGGGTCACTAAGGATTATTGGGATGACCGTCGACATTCTCAACCATACCCCTCTAAGGGTCCCTAGACTTGGCATGGTGCTTCATAGGTATGTTAAAGGTTTCTTATTTTGATTTGTACACCTTGATAGACCCGGTTGCCAGTCTTCCTTTTATTACTCCTTTTGTCTAAAAAAAAGCTTCATGTTAGTCCTAAATTGTTGTGTGATCTTTACGGTGTTTACCCCTTTTGGTGAGTCCATTATTGCTAAGAAGAGTCTATAAAAATTGTACCACATTCATTTTGCGTAGAATCTTGCCTTGTGATTTTGTTAAATTAGATATGGTGGATTTTGATGTCGTTCTTGGGATGGATTGATTGCATACCTATAGGGTCAAATTCCTATGAGCCCATCCTTGAGTGGAAAGGTTGTGATATGGTGGTCAAAGGTAGATTTACTTCATGCATTAAAACCCAAAGATTCATTTCTAAGGGATGTCTCTATCATCTTGTGAGGGTTAGGGTTGTTGAGTCCAAAGTCCTTCCTATAGAGTCAATTTTGGTGGTTAATAAGTTCCTTGATATCTTTCCCGATGAGCTTTCTGGTGTTCTTCCTAAAAGGGAAGTAGCTTTTTGTATAGACCTTCTTTTTGAAACTCAACCCATTTCCATTCCCCCTTACCATATGACCCCGCAGAGTTGAAGGAGTTGCAGGAGCAATTGAGAGATTTAATGGAGAGGGGTTTCAGAAGGCGTAGTAAGTCCCCTTGGGGTGCACTGGTGTTATTTGTGGAAAAGAATGATGGTTTTCTTAGAATGTGCATTGCTTACTGACAACATAATAGAGTCACCATAAAGAACAAGTACCCTCTACCAGTGATTAATGACCTTTTTGATCAACTTCAAGGGGCTAGTCACTTTTTTAAGCTTGATCTTCGGTCCGGGTATCAACAAGTGAAAGTGAGGGAGTGTGATATTCCTAAGACTGTTTTTTGGACTAGGTATGGGGACTTTGAGTTTGTGGTTATATCCTTTGGTTGACTAATGCACCAACTATATTCATGGACCTTATGAATAGGGTCTTTAAACCCTACCTTGACTTGTTTGTGGTGGTTTTTTTTATCGATGATATCTTGATTTATTTCCATAGTGAGGAGGAACATGTGGATCACTTAAGGGTGGTACAGCAAATCTTAAGGGAGGAGAGGTTGTATGATAAGTATGAAAAATGTGAGTTTTAGTTGAAAGAGGTTGCTTTTCTAGGGCATGTGATGTCGGGTGATGGCATTAAGGTAGATCCTAAGAAGACAGAGGTGATTAGGAATTTGCCTAGACCTTTTACTCTGGAGGTTTATAAATGGATTTTCTTATATTGCTTCTCCTATGACTAAGTTGACCCAAAAGAAGGCAAAGATTTGTGTGGACCGATGAGTGTGAAAGATTTTCCAAATTTTGAAGGATAAGCTTGCCTTCGCTCCATCTTATCTTTACCAAAAGGGTTGAAAGGGTTTGTTGTATATTGTGATGCCTCAAGAATTGGTTTGGGGTGTGTTTTGATGCAAAATGGTAAGGTGATAGCATATGCTTCTAGACAACTTAAGGTGCATGAGAAGAATTTTTTCACCCATGATCTTGAATTGGCGGTCGTAGTATTTACTTTGGAAAAATTTGGCATCACTACTTTTATAGGGTTTATGTTGATATGTTTATCGATCATAAGGGTCTCCAATATGTGTTCGCCCAAAAGATCTTAACTCGATACAAAGAAGGTGGTTAGAGCTGCTTAAAGATTATGATATGAGTGTGCATTATCGATGATGAAGGGGTTGATACAAAGAAGGTGGTTAGAGCTGCTTAAAGATTATGATATGAGTGTGCATTATCACCCCGACAAAGCTAATATTGTGGCCAATTCTCTAAGTAGGGTGTCTATGAGTATTCTAGCTCATGTTGATGATGGTGGCAAAGAGGTGGCTAGAGAGGTTCATCAGTTGGCAAGTTTGGGGGTTAGGTTGGATGAAATGGATAATGGTGGTGTAGTAGTTATTGATGGTTCTAAAACTTTCTTGATGGAAGAGGTAAATGCAAAATAAGATCTTGATCCTGCCTTGTTAAGAGTTAAAGGCCTTGGTGAGAGATGATAAAGTGGAGGTTTTCTCCCAAGGGGGAGGTATTGCCCTTAGGTACCAAGGTAGATTGTGTGTGCCTAATGTTGATGACTTGAGAAAGTTGATTTTAGATGAGGCTCATAATTCCTCTTATCTTATTCACTCCGGTTCTACAAAGATGGTTAAAGACTATGGGGAGATATCTTGGTATGATCAGTGAGATGGCTTTGTTAGGTCCAAATTTGGTCATGGGAACCTTGGAGAAGGTGAGGTTAATAAGGGAGAGATTGAAAATAGCCCAAAGTAGACAAAAGTCATATTCCAGTGCGAGAAAGAGAGATCTTGAATTTAAGGTTGGTGATTGGGCTTACTTGAAAGTCTCACCCATAAAGGGTGTAGTCCATTTTGGCAAGAAGGATAAATTGAGTCCAAGGTTTTTGGGTCCTTATAGAGTGTTGAGGAGGATTAGTAAGGTGGCCTATGAGTTGGAGTTGCCTGTGGAGATGAATATGGTTCATCCGGTCTTCTATGTGTCTATATTGGGGAAGTGTGTGGGTGACCCAAGTGCTATTGTACCTTTAGATGTTGTGGGTATCGTAGAAGATAATTTGACTTATGAGGAGGTCCCCGTGGAGATCTTGGATAGACAAATGAAGAGGTTAAGAAACAAAGATGTAGCTTCCGTTAAGGTCCTTTGGAGGAACCAACAAGTTGAAAGTGCAACATGGGAAGTCGAGGCGGACATGAGAAAATAAAATCCATATCTCTTCAACTCTACTCAAGCTGAAGGTACTAATTTAGGTCCCTTATATGATTCCAAATCCTAAGTTTCAGCCCTCATATCATGTTGTATGCATTCCTGTTTATGGTAACAAGTTCATGATGATTTTGACATTCATGTTGAGATTTTTGAAAATGATGTCTAAATGTAATTGTTGCATTCATGTCGGGCTAAAATCTTCAGGATTACTTCTCTTATGTACATTCTTTGACATTCGGGGACAAATGTTCCCAAAAGGGAGAAATTGAAACGCCCCAAAAATATGCTTCAGAATTGCCCATAATTATAATTTCCATATATCTCAAAATTCGTGTGTGCTATCAAAAATTTGACTTTATATTCTTGATCAGGAGGTAAAATTGAGTTGAAGATGGGTATAACCCAAATTTTAAAAGACCCGTAGCGAAAAATGATTTTTCCAAAATTTTTCAAAATAGTATGGGTCCGCGACCCCTCAATGATGCGGACCCATTGCGGAGTGGTGTTTGCACTTTCTTGATTTTTTGGTTTCGGCCTAAAACATTAAGATCTTGGCCCCATTCTCTCTTATGAGTAAAAATACCTATACTTAGCCATTTTTCAACTCTATATCACTCAAAAACTCTCTCAAAACCCTCCCCAAGACTTAACCAAATATTTCATCCAAATTCAAGTGTCTCAATCTTAATTTTGGATCTCAAGAACTCAATCCAAGCTTCAAGTCTCATTCAAGCTTAGATCAAGGAAAACCCCAAACTTAAGGTATGTGGGTTTCATCCATTGGGTCTTTTCACCCATGGAGTCCAACCTTCTCTCTTACGAAAATTGCATGTTTTCAAGTTGTTTTGCTTATGGGTATTACTTATTATGGATTATGATTATGAGTTATGTTGGGATTTTATGAGATATTGATTGGAAACACTTAACTATCTATTTTAAGCTTATACTATGAGATGGTTTGTCTATTGTGACTATACATGTTTTGAGCTATGAAACTATAATCTATGATGAGATTTGATGGGAGATTTCAGTGTATCTTACATGAGTATTTTATCATGAGTTGGTGAGTTGATTTACATTGACTTTTTGCATACTATTTCACTCTTGAATTGTATGATTTTGAACTAGCTTTATCTACCCACCAAATGTTTTATAAAATGTTTTGACAAGGATTCTCAAGTTATTGATGAACTACTACATGGTTTGTAAGTCAAGTGACTTTATGATGATGAAGGGGTTGTATGTATGTATTGAATTCATGAGAAGTATCTATAGTTTTGCAAGTTGACCACACCTTGTTGGGGGGTAACATGCCTAATCACCTTGTGAGGGGGTGACGTACCTTGACAACCTTATCAGGGGGTGACATGCCTGTACTACCATGTTGAGGGGTAGGTACCTTGACCACCTTGTCGGGGTTGACATGCCCGTACTACCATGTTGAGGGGTAGGTACCTTGACCATCTTGTCGAGGGTGACATGCCCGTACTACCATGTTGAGAGGTATGTACCTTGACCACCTTTTCGGGGGGTAACATGGCCATACTACCACATTGAAGGGTATGTAACTTGACCACCTTGTCGAAGGGTGACATGCCCGTACTACCACATTGAGAGGTAGGTATCTTAATCACCTTCCAAGGGGGTGACATGCCTTGGATTCCAAGTAATACCTTGCTTGATTATGGTCTTTTCCCACACATGTATGATTTACAAGCATGTTTTACTTCAAGCATTGATCATGCATGTCGTATTGATACTATACTTATCCATTGCTTATGATTATTCATATATGCTCACTTCAAGCATTGATCATGCATGTCGTATTGATACTATACTTATCCATTGCTTATGATTATGCATTTTGACTATATTGTCTTACATCTTGTTGCATTGCATCCTACATACTTAGTACATTCAAATGTTTTAATGCATACTTTATTCCTACATGGTGTTACCATGTAGGAATAGGAGCACCTCTTGATAATCCAACATGTGGCTAGTTTGGTGCTTTAGAGATAAGGTTTGGTGAGTCCTCAAGTACGGGGACGCTATCTATGTTACTCTTACCTTTTGTTATTTGTCTAAGTAGATCTCTTGATACTATGAGGGTGAGCCCGGAAAGTGTCTTGGCTTCTTCTCTGATTTATGTTAGAGGTGTTGTTGGAACAATTGATGTATTATTCTTTGAGCTTGACTCTTAGGTATTTTATATTATCAAAGACTTCCCTTAATCCTGTTTTCCTTATTTTATCTCTTGGGTTGTTTATTTTGCTTCCATGACTAAGGATGTGTGAATGATATGCTAAGAGGCATGTTTGGAGTTCCTTCGGGTTCCCCATTCGCCGTGTCATATCTAGGCCCTAGGCTTGGATCGTGACACTGTAGATGATTATACAAATCGAAGATAGGGCTTTGTAGGTCCCTTCAATGCTTAGTCAAAATTTGAGTTCTAAGTGAACCAACGAGTTGGGTCTACGACTGGTAATTGCTTCCATGATAAGTAAAAAAGGATTCATAGAACCCCAATATTAAAAACCCTGAGAAATTTTCTAATTGTTAGGTCACTCTATGAGTAAGGTTCTATGAATCGCATTTTGACCTATAACCCATAGAAAGTGACTCGTGATTTTGAGTTCAGGAAACTTAGCTATTGAATTTTGAACCACGAACAGACAAGAGGAGCTCGTAGATGGGTCTACGACCCGTAGGAAGTTATAGTAGACCCTGGACTAGAAATAAAAAATTTAAAGCCCAATCTACGGAGGGGCGTTCTATGGCTCATAAATTTATCCACAATTCGTATATGAGGTCTCATGAATTGATCCGACAATTTTAATAAAAGGTATTTTGTCTTTTTTCACCCTTTCCTAAGCTAAATCCTAACATTTTGGGATTAATTAAGGTCCATTATCAGTAACCTAAGAGTATTTTTCTCCCATTAAAACTTAAAATTTTGAGAGCAAGGATTGGAGAGGAGAAAGTTAAGGTTCCAAGCATTTGACTGAGATCCTTCTCATTTCAATTATTCTTCGATTTCTAGGTATGTAAGGCTAATTAAAATGAGGATTGAGTTTCTCTATGTGTCCTACTTGGTTTGATAGGATTGAAGCCAATATTGAGTCTATGTATTCCTTAGGACTAGTTTTTTGTAAATTATCCTAAATTCTAGTAAATTTTTGCATATTATTGTGTAAATGATTGTGAATATGAGTTGAATACATTGAGTAATTATTTATACCATTTTTCACATGAACCCTAGATTGAATTCTTGCATTTACAATATACTATATTTAAATGAGTATTCTTGAGTATGATCTGGTAAACATAAATAATCAAATTAGGTGGAGTATGATTTGAACGTAACCTAAAAAGTTTATAAAACTTATCAATGTTTTACCTTCATTTTTATACCTGAATATCTCCAGTGTGAATGATAGATTAGATAGAGTCTTGAAGAGTTATGAACTGGTTCTAAAAGTATGTTGTAAATAAAAGAGTTGATAGTTGATATGATGAATTGAATTTAAGAAGAGTCCAATGTCACTAGTTGAATGGCTTTATTAAACTGATTGATTTTAGTTTTATTAGCATATTGAGTCTTGGGAGGAGTATCGAGCATCGAGTTGAGTAAGAGTTAATAACTACTCAAACTCAACAAACTACGCAACCAACATTAAAGATGATTGATCGTAAAATCATATGTTTCCCTTTTGTCCCAAATGAGGACTTGATTTGATTGATTATGGATTCAAGATTGATTGATTCATCTTACCTTGACAAAGTATCAAATAGAGTAGAAATGGCATCGGTTCATTATGCATCACTGGCTCATAGGTGATGATTATCAAATAAGAGAAACTCTCAAATAGGTTATGATAGTACTCGATATGATTGGGTTGAATTGCATAACATTGTTTCCTTTATAAAACATAATTACTTTAAACTTGTGTTATTTTACTGAGTTTCATTATCATCTTGAGTTAAGCATCTGAGTTGAGTACATTTTAAGCTTACTATTTTTTAGCTATCATATATGCTCGTACATTCCATGCACTGATATCATTCGACATGCATCTTTTTATGATGTAAATACAAGTGTTAGAGATCCTCAACAGGCGCATTGTTAAGGATCACTGCCTTCTAGCTTTGGTGAGCCCTCCTTACATTCGAAGGAGTCAGACTTGTTTCTTTTTATGCACTAGACAGATTTCATTTGAGATAGCCTTGGACTTGACTTCAGCTTCTTGATAAAAATAGAGGTTTCATAGTCATAAATTGAGTAGATTGATAATGACATTCTTGAGTTTATTTTCTAAAACTTCTATCTATAGAATTGAGTTGATTGAAATTGTTTTATTTCAAGACTATTTCCCTTTTGAGTTAATGAGTTGGCTAGACGCCCTATTGCTACCTTGTCATTTATTTGAGTCTTTCACTGAATGATTGAAGGAGTGATGGACCAAGTGGTTCGCTTGGGGACAAGTAATGGTTTTTGAGTATCGGTCACACTTAGAGTATCCTCTTAGGACATGACAAACTTGGTATCAGAGCATAGAGTTTAAAGGTCCTAGGGTGTTTATGAAACCATGTTTAATAAAGTCTTGCTTATGGATGTATCGTGCACCACACTTATAATCAGGAGGCCATGGGATTGTAGGAATTGTCTCACTTCCTTTATGTTCTGAGTTCGTACAATCGATCTTTACTCTACAAAAGTTCCCTTCTAACTCATGTATTCACACGTTAATTTTTAAATCATGCCTCCAAGAAAAGCTGTTGAACAAGCTAGGGCAAAGAACGCCTAGGAAAAATGTGAATCAGTTAGAACCACAACTTTTTGAGGAGTCAATAGGCCCAGCTATGTCTGCTAAGAAGCCATCGAGGTTGATATCTCCAATGCTGAACTCTGCTAGGCTATGTAGACTTTAGCATAGGCAGTGACAACCTAGGGATGCCACCAAGGAACGAGCAGACAGGACACTCCAGATATATCCATAATTTGTGAGTTCTTGAGAATGAACTCGCTTGCTTGAGTTTACAGGGTCTACACTTAATATGAATCTAGAGAATTATATAGATGATCTTCAAAAAGTGTTCCAAGTTATGCATGTAATTGATGTTAAGTGTGTTGAATTGGCTACCTACTAGCTTAAAAGTATGGCTATGTTGTGGTTTGACTAGTGGAGGAAGGCTAGGTGAGAAGGTGAACCACTTCTGAGGTAGGTTATGTTTGAGGAAGCCTTCTTGGGGAGTTTCTTCTCATGAGAGGTGAGGAAAGCAAAGGTAGAAAAGTTCTTGAACTTGAGGCAAGAGTCCATGAGTGTGCACGAATATAGTCTTAAGTCCACTTAGTTGTCCAGCTATGCTTCGGATATGGTAGTCAATATGAGAAGCAAGATTTTTTTGTTTGTAGTTGAACTCTCTCAAACGACTAACAAGGACGACAGGGGTAGTTATGTTGATAGGAGAAATGGATATAACTAGGCTGATAATCTACATGAAGCATGTTGAGGAGGAAAAATTAAAAGCCAGGGAGGAGTTTCGCAACAAAAGGGCAAAAACATCCACCCATGAAACTAAGAGAGGGTGTTGGGAATATGTCATAACCCAACCCTCGAGCCTAGACGTGACACAGTGAATGAAAAGTCCAAAGACAACCCAAATAAGCCTCTTAGCATATCATATACACATCCTTTATTACGGAAGCAAAATAAGACAATTACAAGAGTCGATTATAAAAAAGGAAGCGGGACTAAGGAAAATCTTTCATAATCATAAAAACATAAGAAGAGTCAAGCTTATAAGCATATACAAACATAGTATCTAATTACACCTCTACTAGAGAATGGAATAGGTGTCAAGACTCTTCTCGAGTTCATCCTCATGATAATAAGTATCCATCATAAAGAACAAGTCTCAACATAGCATGAATGAAAATAGATATTGTCCTCGGAGTTGAACGCTCACCAACTAGCTTTCTTCAATAACCGAACTAGCCACGTGGAGGAGGATGGTCAATAGGAGCTCCGGTCCCTACATGGTGATCTTATGCAGGCATAGAGTATGCGTTGGTACTTGAAATGTACTAAGTATGTGGGGTGCAATGCAACAAAGATATAAGTCATAATTAGCAAGATGCATAATCATAATCAATAAATATAAACTAAATATGACATATATGATCAATGTTTGTAATAAAATATGCATGTAAAACATTCAACTTGCATATATAACATACATATGTGGGAAGAGACCTTAACCGACATATAAGACCACGTGAGCTACTACTTGGAATCCGAGGCATGACACCGCCTCGATAAGGTGTGGTCTACTTGCCAAGGTAAACCATATTTTGCGTCACTTAAGGGGAAAACATGAACTAGATGGATCCACTAGTAAGCCCTTTAAGGGAAAAAATAATCCTATGGCGGCACATAGTTTATAGACTAAAGACTTTATATAAGGACCCCTTGAGTTGAGTCCCCACCTCAAGCCTCAATCAGTGCTAAGTCTAATCCCACAGAATACTTGAAATAATCATAACTTTAATCATAACATGAACGACTTGTAAGAGACATGATAACATGACATGAGTAGTTCATTCACATGCTTGACCTCTACTAGCGAGCTTAACTTGAACATGAATGGCTCACAAGATGATAAGAATCTTGAAATAGGGCTCAACTTGTCACTCGTAAAATAATAGATATCTTTCATGAATTAAATACATGTCCGGGAGCACATAATTATCTTGAAAACGCTTGACTTGTAAATCATGTCATAGTTCATCTATAACTTGAAAATCTTTGTCATGTAACTTAATCAAACACGTGGCGGGTATATGGACATATGTACAAAATTATGCAATTCAAGAGTATTAAACAAGGGGTAAAATCAATTCATTTCAAAGTTATAAAATCAACCCACCAATATTGTAGTAAAACCGTCATTTTGGGTATTATGAAATTTATCTCAAAATTTACAATGATTCATAGTTTTCATAGTTCACTTCATGCATAACTTCAATAGGTATAATTTAACTCATGGAATAAGCTTAAAATATATATTCATGCATAATCAATCAATACTTGATAAAACTCCAACATAATTTACATTTATAATGCATAATAGGAAATACCCATGAAGAATCAAATCTTGAAATCATGAAATTTTATTTAAAAAGAGTGTTGGGCTGCTCCATGGGTTAAAGGACCCATGGATGAAGACCCACATACTAAACTTGGAATTTCTTGGAGTGAAACTGAAGGAGACTTAAAGCTTGGGTTGGATCCTTAAAATTCAAAGTTGTTCTTGAGATCCTTGAATTTGAATAGGGGGTTTTGATTATATTTTGAAGAGGTTTAGAGAGGGTTTTGTGAGTTTTAGAATTGAAAAATGACCAAGTATGGAGGATTTCACATTTAAATGGGCATTGGGGTTATTCGAAATATGAAAAACAGGGAAAAAATTGCACTGGCCCGTATCCAGTCCGCGACTCGGACCAAACGCGCCGAGGTCGTATCGCACCTGGGGAGTGGATACACACTGAAAATCATTTTCTTGTGTAAATTATTTTCGCTACGGGTCTTCTAAGATCTGGGGTTACCCATTTTCACTCAATTTTCTCCCTAAACAAGAATATGAATTCGAATTTCCAAAATCATGCACAGTTTTTGAGATATTTGAAAATTGCAATTATGGGGCATTTTGAAGCACATGAGGGGTGTTTCACAATAGAAGTCATTCATCTTTTCAGTTAGGGTCATCTGGGCCACCTCCATCATTTACCAATGCACATGCATCAAGAGTCAGGAAAGAATAGAAGTCCCAAAATTTCAGAGCCCATAGTTCTCAGTCTCAAGCTAGTGTGGCTCAAGGTTCGAGAGACAAATCACCTTGTGGCAAGTGTAGCAAACTCCACTTGCGAGAGTGACGTGAGAAAGGTAATGGTTGCTATAAGTGTGGCGAGATGGGTCATTTTAAGAGAGAGTGTCTGGTGTGGAGAAAAACGGCCAATCTTCTACTACAGCACCACCAGTACGAGGTAATCAGAGAGGTACTACATCTAATACGGGTAGAGGTCTAAAACATTTGTATACTATGGCCAGTCGCTAAGATCAGGAGAACTTGCTAGATGTTGTCACTGGTACGATTCACGTCTTCTCATTAAATTGTTATGCTTTGCTTGATTCAAGTGCGACATTTTCATTTGTGACCCCTTATGCGACTGATAAGTTTGAGATTCTTTTTTAGCATCTTCTTGAGCCTTTCAGTATGACTACTCTTGTTGGTTAGTTTATTCTAGCTGAGAGGGTTTATAAAAAATTTGTTGTGTCTATCCATCACAGAGATACCATGTCTGACTTAATTGACTTAGACATGGTTCATTTTGATGTGATTCATTGCATGGATTCATTTTATGTTTGTTATGCCTCAGTTGACTGTAGGACTCGGATTGTCAAGTCATAATTTAGCAGTCTGTTCATTGAAACATTGATTGTTCCTCCTCGATGCCATCATAGTGTATATATACTCTAATGGTATCAAGAAGTAACTGCGTAATTTTTATGGTATTAAACAATAATTTTATAGTATTTATCTCTTCCTTCTTGACCATTATTAGAGTGTGTGTATATATATATATATATATATATATATATAGAGAGAGAGAGAGAGAGAGAGAGAGAGAGAGTGATTAGTTAAAAACAATACATATGTAGTGTGATTAGTTAAAAACAGGGAGGGTATGAAAGTAAGGGGCCGATAGCCGCTTGTAAATAGTTTCTCAGACATACGTATTTTTTTCTAAATATTATTCTGTTCTGAATATAAAAATTTATGGGCCCTAACGATTAATATGTAGGATTATCCTAATATTACATTTGTCATCTTTACATAATATTGATCATATACAAATTATTTCAAGGTGTTTCACATTTTGGGAAAAATAAAATTTTGAGACGTAAAAAGTTTTAAAATAATTCATAATACAAGTCTCAAAGATAAAAATATAATTTTAGTATCGTAAAAGGGTCTAAAATGTCTTTAAACTATTGAGAATGGTACAAAAATACCTTTCATCCACCTATTCAGCTTAAAATGTCATTGTCATCCACGTTTGGGTCAAAAATGTCCTTTTCTTTAATGAAATATTTTTTAGTCCAAAAATGCCCTTCATTCAACTTTTGACTCACTTATACCCTTGAAACTAATAATACACAAGATGCTCTTTTTTTTTTTTTAAATATTTATTATTTTTAATTTTCTTATAAAATAAAGTAAATCCTCATTTTCATTTTAATATTTAATTGAAAGCCATTAAGTGACAGAAATCATAGCTATGGAAATTTATATTTTTACAAAATAAAATTGAACTTTTAAACATTTAACCTCCCTTCACTTTGAATGCATAAATTTCCTCACTTTCCATTTCCCACCCCCACGTTATTGTTAACTACCCACTCACTTTTTTCCTCATTTTTTTAATCAAAATTTATCCTCTTAATTTTAAGTATTCAACTCGAATACAAATACATACGTTTCATTTTTATGTATTTTTTCTGCTCTTTTGTTTTTCTTGTCTTTTTCCTATCTAGTATCCCATATTATTTTATTCTCAATATATAATTTATTTCATCAATTAATGTTATCTTTGAAATTAATATTTTAGCACATATTCTGTTTAAATCATGATATCAAAGAATACATACTAAAATTCTATATTTTCTTTTATACAGGTATATGAAGTTGCAAAAAGTGATTCGGTGAGTGAAGATTTTAGATAAAGAAATATCAAAACATTAAATATGTTATAAGAAATCATATTTTAGATCGTAAAAATTATCTTCTTTGGGGAAAAAAAGTAATCATATTGTTACATTTTTATCTAACACGAATTGATTATTTTTGGTGATAAATAATTTATAGCATGGTTATTTCTTTAACTACAAATTAAGTCAACACTAATACCATATTATATATCAAAAATATTTTTTAACCACGAAATTATTTTCTATTAGGGCCGTAATCTTATTCTTTTTAGTCAAATTACACATAATTTTAAAGACGAGCAAGATCATTACTAATTAAATTTATAATTAGTGACAAATAAGATCTCACTGTTAAAATACACTTTTAGTGACGATATGATATTTTGCATTACAAAATATCTACATTTTAAAGATAAATAAGTTCATCGTAAATATTACACATTTGGAGACAATTTTTTTAGGTTAATATAACAATTTTAGCGACAAGACACTAAATTATCTTTATATACTTTTAGCGACCCATATTTGGAGATGAAGGATTGATGAAATTTTTTCGTCATAAAATACTTTCGTGACAAAATATGATTTTTAAGTGATACAATAATTCGTCACTTGATGGCATTGGAAAGAAGACTCGTAGATCTTTAGTTTGATTGGATGTAGGCTACTAGTTCATTATAGGCTGAGAGTTATGATCGTTTATAGTTGACCTTATTTTAAAGTTAAACTCAAAACTAAATATAAGTAAGGCAGATCCAACTTAATTTTGTGATAGAGGCATCATACAACCTCAATTCACAGCTAATAATGCACTCTTACACCGAGGAATTGATCCTAATAAACTTATGACGAATGAGATTCGTATATCCTTAATGCAAATATTTTTAGTAACGATGAGGTTGAGACTCTATTTTACGATGATACTCATCATATTCATTGGTGTGTCATTTTAATGGACTTGAAAAGTAATTTGAAATGAATAACTAATTCAAAGAATAAAATGATAAAAAGAAATAAATTATTTTTCGTTTGATATATAATAAAATGAATAAGCAAAAGTAAAAATTTATCCCTAGTATGAAAAACAAGTAAGCATTTCAATTTACTTAACCCCTATTAGTCATGATTAAATGTGCATCGACGGATTTTTAAAGTTATAGTACAAGTCTTAGTTAAGATATTTAGGTGAAAAATGTATGTCAATGGATTTCGCCTAAAAACACAGATGATTATACATGGTTAAAATCGAAATATAAGGGGTCGTTTGGTGTGAGGTATAAATTACAATAATCCCAAAATAAAATATATGATTATTTTATCTCATATTTGGTTGGAGGTTTAAGGTAATCCTTGGACTATTATCCCACCATTTTTGTGTTAGTGATAGAATAAATTATCCTATATATATGGTGGGATAACTTATCCCGGGATTAATTATCCTAGGATAGCATGTTGCCAAGCAAACGACCCCAAGAGAATAAGTTGGGCCTTTTCTCAGTCTATATATATTAGAAACAAACTCACAATTATTATCTTCAAAAGTTTGAGACTGTTTGACTACTAGAAAAGCAAAAATGGAATACAATTTAGTGTTATCATACACAACTTTGGCTGTAGGATTTTTAACCCTTATTAGTATTCTAAAGAGAGCAAATGGATGGTTTTTTACAATGAAATTTAGTTCAAAGAAATGTCACTTGCCTCCAGGTGACATGGGCTGGCCATTCATTGGGAACATGCTTAATTTTTTTCTTCCAATGTTTCAAAGATGATAATCTTGGCTCATTTGCATCCTACTTTGTTACTTGGTAAGATATTTTGTTAATTTTCTGTTGTTTTAGATTTGGCAATTTAAATTTTTTTGCGGATGAGAAAATTATACGAATAGTATTATAAATTGCAAAGAGCAAGCTCCCGTTATGTGAAGGGTTTAGAGAAGGGACTGACCATAAGGGTCTATTGTATGCAGCCTTACCTAGCATCTTTGCCAGAGGTTGCTTCCAAGGTGTGGATCCGTGACTTTCTGATCACATGGCAGCAACTTTACTAGTTATTTCAAGGCTCCCCTTCATATAAGAAAAGTTCTATAAATTGTAATTTTTTTTATTCAATAAAATGAAAAATACATCTTAAGATATTAATCAAAATCTATATATTTGACTTTCAAAAAAGAAATTGTAATAAATAAAAAAAAAAACAAAGAGAGTATAACTATCATAGTTTTTGTCATTTAAAATTTATTTTTTAGAGTCTAGGTAGAGTAGTTTTTCGAGTTAATAATTTTGCTGTTCTTTTTTATGTATCTTTTTTTTATGTCTAGTGTGATATTTTATGCTACATATTTCAAGATTCTAAGAAATCTTTTTTGCACCATTTATTAGCCAATTTCTCTTTATTTTCTTTGTTTCTATCTAATCTAAGTGATAGAATTCGATAAATATTTGATCCATTTGATCTTTTCTATTAATTAAACAAAACACACTTTTTTTTAGGTTTGGACAGGGTGGGATGTACAAGGCGTTCATGTTCGGAAAGCCAAGCATTATCATGACAAAGAATGAAATAAGTAGAAAAATCTTTATGGATGAAGATAATTTTGAAAGAGGCATGCCAAAATATATGTTAAAAACACTAGGACAAATTCAAGTTGGAGGAACTAAAATAGAAGAAAGCAAACGTCTTCGTCAAATAAAAAGTGAAATATCATTATCCTCAAATTACTTCGATTGTATAAATGAAATTGTGAAGAATTCATTTGAGAAATTGGCTACCATGGAAGAACCAATTGATATGTTATCTATAGTGAAAAAGCCAATATTTGAAGTGTTTATGCAAATTCTTATTGGTGGTGGTGGCAATGTCCATCACAAATTGCTTGATGAGACTATTAATCTCATTCGTGGTTGTCATGCTTTGCCTATTAATATCCCAGGATTTGCTTACAATAGGGCCATCAAGGTAAATTTTTGTTGTTTCGGTATAAAATTTGTTCTTTTAAGTTTGTCAATAAATTTTATCTAAACATTTAGCGAAGGTTCTGTTCCAATTGAAAAACTTAATGCATGGTAAAGTGTCTACTTAAAATAACATATTTTCGGTTCAAATTTTTTTAGTGTTCTCTCAAATACATATCAAAGAGTCAAGTTAACTATATAAAATATGTTTTTTTAAAAAAAAAAATTTAATCATTGTCAATTGAAACATGTTTAAGGTTTTATGACTTGTTAAGCCTTATACGTATAATTAAAGAAGGTAACATATCTTAATTAATTAGCTTATCTACGTAATTGGCATTTAAGGAACACGCTTTAATATGTGTTGAGATGTTGAATTGAAACAAGTCATAATCTAATGTCTAAATGAAATAAATTGACAAATTTAAGAGATTACCAATGTATTATTTTTACTTCTTCTTTATGAATTTATCACCTTTTAATGATTTCAGGCTAGAAGAAGAATGGAAAAGATATTTCAAGAGATATTAGATGAAAGAAAAGTGATGATTGGGAAAAACTAAAGAGGGAAAAAGTTCAACAATATGCTTGATATAATGCTAAATGATGATGATGATGAAGGAAAAAGATTTAGTGATGACAAGATCATTTCAATGCTTATTTCTTATACATTTGCTGGCTTTGAATCTTCTACTCTGGTAGCCTCAAAGGCAAAATTGCATTTGGAACAACATCCTCACATTTTAAAGATAGCTAAAGTACCTATTCACTACTTAAATATCTTTTTCTTATATTTAGTTAGTCGGTCATTGGGAAAATAAGTTTTATCAGTAACATTTTATATTGATTGTGTCTTTCCTACTCTAATACATTCACACACAATTCATCTTCACGGGCACTCCTACCAGTGGCAGAGTCACATAATAATCAGGGGTTCATCCAAATCCTCTTCGGTGAAAAATTATACTTTCTATGTTTTATTTCATGTGGCATCCTTTGATTTGGCACAATGTTTAAGATAAGAAGAAAGACTTTTAAAACTTGTGATTTAAAATCATTATTGGATATTTGTGTGGCTGAGAATTATTTCATTAAGGGTAAAAAAGAATTTTTAAAAATAAATTATTTTTAATTAGAGTAATGTGACATTTTTTTTAGATAGACCAAAAAAAAAGGGTATCACATAAAATGGGATAGAGGGAGTACTATTTTTATATGGTATATATATAATAGATGTTATACCCTTTTCGTTTAATTAGTTTGCGTATCTACTTCTTAAAATTTTAAATCCTAAGAAAGTCCTGAATCTGCCACTGACTCCTACCTCCAAGAGTGTTGGTCTAAATTATATATAATAATTTATATTTACAAACTAAATACAAGAAAATAAATATAGGAGTGGTCTTGTCTTTTAATATTTTTTTAAAGAAAAATAAATATGGCTTGACAAATTGTCTCTTTAATTTTCAGGAGGAACAAGAGGATATAGTAAAGAGAAGATCATCTTCAAATGAAGGCCTTAGTTTCCATGAGATTAAACAAATGAAGTATCATAATAATGTGAGATTTAAATAAGTTTTTTTTTTGTTAATAACTTTTTCAAGTTTAAGATCAAACAATTTGGAAAAATTAACATGGGTCTTTATATCTTTTTTCAAAAGTGAAAGGTAATTGATGAATCTTTACGTATTGGCATCAAAACAATATTCTTTAGAGAGGCCAAATCTACTGTGAACATAAATGGTTAGTACTCTCTCAACTTTTTCTACATTACTATTTTTTTTCATCAATTTAATTTAAATATTTATGAAAATAGCCATTCAAAATTTTCCTTTTTTTTTAGTGGTAATACAAAAGATTACCAGAACAAACTCCACTTTAAATATAAAATATTTTTATTATATCTTCTTATTGAAATTTATGTGACGTTGTGTTTTTGTTAGCATGTGACTTTTTGGAAAATAAAAAAGAAATTAAGTGACTTTGCTATTACTAATTATTTTATGAATAAAACTTGAATCTTGTGAGTTTTTGACATTTTCTGATAATTATCATTTGGACCCTCATATTTATGTCAAGACCTAAAGAATTTAATCCTTCAAGATGGGATGTAAGTGATATGTTTTTGTGTTTATGAATTTTCTTTTCACTTAAAATTATTATTGATGGCTGATTAAAGTTATACATGTATTTTTAATATAAAAATTAATTATATAAATTTATAAAATTTAGTTATTTAAGTATTAATTATTTTAATATATAAAAAATTATATAATTATGTTTTTGTGTTCATGAATTTTCTCACTTAAAATTGTTATTGATTGCTGATTAAAGTTATGCATGTGTTCATAATATACAAATTAATTATATAAAATTTAGTTATTTAAATATTAATTATTTTAATATATATACAAAATGATATAATTATCTATTTGAATATAGATTTTAAAATTGAATTCGAAAATTTGAGATTTTTGAAATTTGTAGGTTTTCTCATAACCACTGCATATACTTTCTCTATTGACTTTTACTTGTTATTGTTTCACTTTTTGAGGTTAACTTGACTAAACTTTAAAGCTAAATTGAATTAATTAAATTTAATATTTTAAATCTAAAATTCAGATGGTTGAAAACTATGCGAAAAATATTATAAGTTGTAATTCTTCTCATATTAATATGATAAAAATCTATACATACATCTTAAAATATTTGTCAATATTCATATAGTTTGACCTCAATAAGTAAAATAGTAATAAGTAAAAGTGAACAGAAGGAGTATTAGTTATATGAGATTGTAAGCTACTAGTAATATCCAAATATTACACATGATATGCTGAAATATATACTCTATTTGTCCCATATTATATGGGCACTTATAAAATTATAATAGAATTAAATTTTTTTTTTCATTTTACCCCATCATTAATATAATATTTGTAAATTTAAACAAGTTTATAAACTCAAAAATTCCTTCTTTCAAGTGGTTGATTAATTACTTTCGCATTCAAAGAGTAAATTATTCCTACATTATATATATGCATGTTCTAACTTAATTTAATGTACATTGATATAAATAAAGAGTAAAATGATAAAGTTCACTAGTGTATTAATGATTTCTTAATCACCCTATAAAATGAAAAATATCCATATAATATGGAACGGGGATAGTATACAACAACTAAAATGCTACAAATATGAATAATTAACTTTCTAATCAGTACCCAAATCACCCCTTAATCAATGTTCATGATGCATGTAATTATTAGACATAAATTAATTTATTGAGTTCCCAAAGATGTGACAAATTTTACAGAATCTTGAAACCAAGCCAGCTTCCTTTCTTCCCTTTGGAATTGGCCCCAAAATGTGCCCAGGAGCCAATTTGGCCAGGCTCGAGATTTATGTAATTCTTCATTATTTTCTTCTTTACTGCATGTATGATTCTTTGTTTAAATTTGTTTATCTGATTTTGTATCAACTCATATTGTAATTAATCACTATTATATGATGCAGGATTGAGCAACTTAATCCAGAGAGCAATATCGATTCTCCTGAAAAATGTGTTGTGAGATTCAAGAAACTCTGAGAATGATAATTTCAATTTACATTGCTCTTTTATCATGTGGATCCTAAGTGGCCCTTTTTGTGGGAACCATAATTGAAAATAATAATGTTTAAATGTTTAGGTTTATAATTTTGATGTTATTTACATGTCTATTACTAATTATTAGGAAAACTCTAGGTGATTTGATTACTTCAACGTGATCAAGTTTGTGAAACTATCTAGTATTTTATGTCTAAAATTAACCTTTAGTACAATATTAGAAATGTTCCATTTACATGGGACTTTTCATGCAAAATTTTTAAAAATTATGAGTTTTAAGATATTTATTTGCGAATTTTTATCTCCCAAAAAATAGTACACGAAAAATAATGCTGCAAGTATTTTATTCACATGTGAATCCCTAGGCATACGCAAATAAAATTAAAAACGAAATAATCTTTGAGTATTCAAAGGAAAAATCATTAGGAATTATTATACAAACATATTCTTGGGAATTTGTGTTTGGGGATTTACCTGGGGATATATATACTTGGAAATTTAATTGAAATTTTCGGAGCTGAGGATGTATATGAAATACTTTTCTGAAAATTTTTCTATGAATTTAGACACATAAAAATATTTTTTTAATTATTTTTTAAAATATTTGCTTATAGCACTACAAGAAAGTGTACTTATATGTAATGACTCTGAAGGTTATTTTTGGTATTTCCAGCAAAATTACTATTTTTACCCTGCTTAAAAGTTGTCTTGAGTCATTATTGGCTAATGCTAAAAGTCAGATTTCGAAAGTATGGTGATAAGCTTGAGTTTTGCAAATGAAAGTTTTTAAAGGCTTAAGTTGAAAATTTTCAGTTTTCTGACCGTTTTGAGTTTTAATTGTCGGATCGTGATTTTATCGATTCCATCAGCTCCGGAATGCCGAAGGGGGTCTAGGGGAACTGGTAGGATTTAATTTGGAGTTAAAATGGAGATTTTAGATCAGAAGTTACATTTTTAGTTGTTACCGGAGCCAAAGTTTGACTTTGGTCAACATTTGGGGTTCAAAAGATCGAATTGAACTTCTGAAAATTTCAATAGTTCTAGATGGTCAAGAGAGGACCTTTTGTTCAGTCCCCGGGGATTCCGAGTGTGTTTTGACCTATCGATCGATTTTGATATTGGGAAATGAGACCCATCTTGGCATAAAATGATCTCTGTTGGAAATTTTGACCACACCATTGAGTCCGAAATGTCATTTTCGATCAGATTTCATATATGGATTGTATTTTTTTCAACTATGGATGAGGTCGGAGCATCGAATTTAAGTTCGAGAGGTTGCTGAAATTGCTGAAACAGGCGGGTGACGTGGTCTAATAGGATTCTGCCACGTGGCATACCTGTTCAAACCCTTAAATCTGCATTATTTTGCAGATTGTTTGCAGAATTTTTCCCAACTTCGAACCTTATTTTCTCTCTCGATTTTGGTCCGATTTGAGTGATTCAAAAGGCTAAGTTGTATAATTTTTCGAGAAGAACAACATGGGAGCTTCAGAAATTGATTTTGGTGCATTGTTTGAGGTAAAATTCATGATCTTGCTGCTACATTTTTTTTATATATTTCAAAAATTTTAACATGTGATTTCTTCCTCATAATAGCTTCATTTTTTAAACGATTTTCGCCACTGAATTCCTTATCACTTGGGGAACATTTTCATGTATAAATTTTCAAATTCCAATGATATTTTCTGATGAATAAATTTTTGGACCATTTTACCCTTTTCACCCGAATAGTTGATTTTTGTGTCGTTAGATTCATTATATAATTATGATGCTATATTTGAATAGATTTTGGTGATTGGAGTGTCATAGAAAAGGAAAAGCTTCGGAATTGACGTGATTCGAGACTTTATATAAGGCAAGTGGATTTCTAACCTTTTGTTAAATATGTTGAACCTCGTATTCTCCAATGAGTATACAATTGAGTATTTTGGGGTAGAGATGGATTTATGTAGGCTCTGATTGAAATATTTTGAATTGGGTAATTATCCTATGGTAATATTTGACTTGTGAATTAATGATGAGGAATTATTCTATGTGAAATAGGGATTATTTATTATTGATATCAAAGTGATACTCATTTTTAGATATGAATGTTGTTAAGGTTGTGGTGGTATTGAGATTAAGGATATTGCAACATTTATGGTATTGAGCTACCCATTCTTGATTTGAGATGTATGATTCGTATGGGCATCTTGCACATTTTATTTTCATGAACATGATTATTGTGCATTTACTATGTGTTTGTTGGATGATCCAACAAAAGAAAAGAAAAGTCGAAGGAAAATGGTTCCGACTAGATATGAAATGAAAATTCTGTTTTGAGATATATTGTTGAGTTTGTATCAAGACTATAATATTATGAGTTGTATTAAAATTTGTCATCTCCTCATTATTGTGTGAACATGCCCATTTGCATTTGACTTTGTGAAAAGCGTTATGTGAACTGAAAAAGAAGAAGAATTAAAGAAGATGTACTATTTCGAGGGACGTATCACACGCCGCGATAGATAATATATTTTGAGGGTCGTGTCGCACGCCGCGATGAATACTATGATTCGACGATCGTGTCGCACGCTGCGACAGATACATGGTCCATGTTTGGGCCCCATGGGTTCTGGCTGAGGCATGTTTATGATCAACGGATGTGTATCGTAGGACAAATATGCATCACTATTATTTGACATTGCATAGCATTATTTGCATCTCACGACATTCATTTCATCCCATAATGCTTTGGCTTGGTATGATTATATGGAGTGCTATTGAGATTGGTTATTCATTATATCATTTGACTTGTTTATGTCTTTACATAATTAGTTTTGGTATTGACTTAATGACACTTGATGAATTAGCGAGAACTTGATAAATTGTAGAATTTTTCTCTATGACTTGAAAGTGGAATAATGAGAATTATATTATTATAGGCTTTGATCATAGAATTTTTAAATGGTGTAATTGTGAAGGTTATGAATTCTTGTATTGCAAAATAGTTGTGAGATTGTGACCCTTAGAGGCCTAATGCTAAGTGATTATATCTACATTCTAGTAATTTTCTACATATGATATATATATATATATATATATATATATATATATTGTGCTGGGACTTTTCTGAGTGCAGGTTTGTATTCTGGCGGTATGTGGTTGGGTGTTAAGAAGTTACTTGGTTGTTCATTATTTTACTTTAAGTTAGTTTCATTTGCTGAGTACCATGTTGTTTGGTGCTCACCCCTTGCTACATTTTTGTAGGATGCGAGCCCGATCCCTTTGGTTAGACTTTTCTCATTACATGATCGAGATTTCAAATTATTCTTAAGGTAGCTGCTTAAGTCTTCAGCAGACCTTAAAGGAATCCATTATGTTATGTTCTATTTGAGAACTAGACATTTGAAGCATGTATTTTATTCAAGAATTCTATATTAGAGGCTTATACATGTGACACTAGTCATTGGGATGGTTGAAGTTTGGTATTCATATGATTAACCACGACAATTCTATATTTAGAGGCTTGTAAATGTGACACCAGTCCTTGGGATAATTGTAGTTTGGTATTCATATGATTAACCATCGTATTAGTCTATTCATCTTCCGCAATTATTGTTATGTTTGAATTAGTAAGTATTAGGCTGACTCGCCTTGGTGGGTTAGGTGAGTGTCATCACGCCTGAATTTCGGGTTGTGACATTATAGCTATGAAAGCTAAGCTATAAATTTAAAAATTGTAGCTATTATTTAGTAATAACTACAAAAATTTAAATTTCGTGGCTAACTAAAAATTCATCAAATTTCTTAGCCACGAAAATTAAATTGGCAAAGCTAAATTTTTATTTTTTCCATAACTGCTAACAATCGTGACAATAATTATCTAACTAGCCACAATTTTACTGCTACAATAAAAATCTTTAGCTAATGATAGGTTTTTGCGATAAATAAAAATGATTGTAGCAATAGTAAGTCTTTAGCTATAATAAATTATTTAAAACAAAATATTGTAACTAAATAAATACATTTGCTTCAAGTTCATAGAAAATTGTGGCAACAATTAAGTGAAATTGCCATAGATATTTTTGCTTTAAATAAATTTCGTAGTATATTATTAATTTTTGCCACGAATATAAACTTATCATGGCAACAACAACTTTTTTGCTGTAATAGCTAACAATCATGACAATAGTTACCTAAATAGCTACAATTTTACTATTACAA
>BAUE01065464.1:0-27972 GCA_000787875.1 Solanum virginianum | reverse complement strand
TCTAATTCAACAAGATCACAAGGTAAAATTTTATGCAAGATGCAAATCGGAGAATTTCTATATGCCCTCCTAGCAACAATAAATGTACCAATAGAAATAAACACCTTATATGACTCATGCAACAACTCCGAGTCAACATAAAACTTTTTAGCTACAAAGGGGTAACAAAGGAAAGGGTCGCAACCAGATCAATTAAAGCATATACATCAAGATCAAAGATTTTAAACATACCAGTAACAACATCGGGGACTTCACCAACCCCTTACCTCCCATGTACAGCATAAAATCTATTGTGCCTTGGGGCACTACCTTGAGGACCACCTCTACCCAATGGAACTGTATTTGTACCCCAGGCCTTGACATGGTTTCGTGGATAATCTATCCTCATGTGACCAAGCTCTCCATATTCAAAGCATGCATTGGAACCCCTCAAGCATGGGCTCTGATGAGTCTTTCCACATTTAGGACACACATCATTAGGAGCCATTCCACCCACTCCTTGAGGCCTAGAGAAGCCATTGGCAAACCCCCTATAATAGCATGAGGAGGCCTTTGGCCCTGATGATATCTAGCACACTTTTGAAATCTACCCTCAAAATAGGCCCTCTTAGCCTCATGACACTTCTTCTTTCTCAACTTTTCTTCATCCATTTGCTCGGCATAAGTCATCAATCAAGATAAATCCATATAACTGATTAGCACAGTAGACTGGCATTCTTCCCTTACCAAGTCAGAAACCCCTATAACAAAATTACTCATCCTTGACCTAGGATCGGCCACCAAGTGAGGAGCATACTTTGAAAGTTGATAAAATTTGAGGGTATGCTCCCTCACATTCATACCACCTTGTTTCAAGTTCATAAACTCTACCAAATTTGTTTCCCTAAGCTCAAGAGGGAAGAATCGATTAAGGAAGGACAATTTGAATTCCTCCCAAAGCACCACATACCAAATTTGGGCTACCCCTTTGAGTTAGTACACCACCAACTCCGCCTTCGCATTTGGACTAACACTCATGATAGACAAGATTTTGTGGACTAATCAATAATCTCTTGTGGATCTTCATCCACCTTTGACCTATGAAAAATCGGAGGATTCATCCTCATGAAGTCTCTTACCCTAGCTCCCAGGATAGTAGCATGAAGGGCTTGGGCCCCTTGTTAGACTTAGTTAGCCACCACTTGGGCAAGCATGGTAAGAGCATCTCGGAGCTCACCATTGGTAGGTTACTCCTCGGGACTTTAGGCCTGTCTTTCTCTAGTGTTTGACGATCTAGCATAGAAAAGAACAATCGTTAAGGAGGGAACTTATCACAAACTCTATAGCATGACTTAGACCATGAATAAGGGAAACATTTCCTAAAATATCTCATAGCCTCCTATTCATAGTCATGGAGCGCTTCACAACCATGAATAAAACTCAAATCGACGCGGTGCATTGCACTCCAAGGATCTATCAACCTAGTGCTCTAATACCAAGTTTGTCACAACCCAAGCCTAGGGCTAAGACGTGGCACGGTGAATGGGGAACTTGAAGGAACCCCAATCAAGCCTCTCAACTTATCATTACACATAATTGGTTACGAAAACATGTAAAAGACATAAAGTAAGAAAAAGGGCATGGGGCTAAGGGATAGCATGCCAAGACATTGACATGAAGAGATATGGAGTCATAACTCATATCATAAATAAATAACTTGTCCAACAAACACCTCTATATATATAGATAGAGCGGGGGCCAAGACAAAGTTACCGGGCTCACACTCATAGTCAAAATAGGACACAAAATAGTATGTCTCAATACAAGGCAAGAGGAAAATATAAACTAAGGTCCTCGAAATGGAAGACTCACCAACAAGCTTGGAATAGCACCATCTACCTATGTGGAGAAGGAGGATGATCAACTTGGGCACCGGTTCCTACATGGTGATATCATGTAGGCAAGAGTATGCGTTAGTACGTTTGAATGTACTAAGTATGTGGGGTGCAATACAACAAAGATAGACATCATACTCAAAATGCATACATTAGACAATACACATAGTATAACAATATGGGATGTATGATTAATGCATAAGTAAAACATGCTTAAGTAACTCATACTCATATAAGATATCATATGTGTAGAAGAGACCAAGCTAGAATCATAACTTTGGTTGGGAGATGTCATTCACACCTGGATATCCTGTTGGCAAGGTACTTACCCCTCACATGGTTGGTGTCATTCACACTTGGACACCCTGGTGGCAAGGTACTTACCACTCACATGGTTGATGCTATTCATACCTAGACACCCTGGTGGCAAGGTGCATACCCCTCACATGGTTATCTGGGCTCCTATACCCCCTGGATTGGCCATGGTCTAATGCAACACATTATATAGAACATATATATCATATACATAAGCCCATTGCATCATTATAACATCAATCATATTATATCTCATGCTTTAGACCTTCAATTCCTCAAGAAACCATAACTGGATATTTTGTCAAACACCTTGGGGTGTGTAATGGAGGTAAAAGACCATGCAATTTGGAGATGACATCATGCAAGAAAATTAGTTGTAAAACCATCAATCAACATCTTGCAACACCCCCAAGACATTCACATCAAAATCCCTCATCAAATCCAACATTAGATCTAAGATTTAGAGCTCAAAACATGCTAAAATGATCATACTTTCATGAACTAAAATCACTGTGCAGTAATTTCTCAATATACAAGAACCATATGTAAAATCAACTTTAAATCATGCAATATTAGTAAAAAGGAAGCTTAGGTACCATGGGTGAAAGGACCCAATGGTTCAACACCACATACCTTAGTTTTGGGGAAGTTCTTGGTGAAGATTGAAGATGGACGCTTGAAGCTTGAAGAGAATCCTTAGTTCCGGTGAGGGTTTTGGGACTTGAATTTGGGGGTGAAAATATGGCTAAGGGTTTTGGGGAGTATTAGGAAATGTTTTGGGGGATATGAGGGTGAAATTAGGCTAAATATAGGCAAAAACACGTTTAGAAAAACTTGGGCTCAACACTTAGTAAAATTAGGATGAACTAAAAAAAGCAATCACAAATTAACTTCAGTGCGCGTCACGGAGAGGACGCATATTGCTCTCTAAAAATCGCTCTTTTGAAAATTGAAATTGCTAAATCTTTCGCTACTAAACTGGGGTTAGACCCTTTTTCACCTAATGTTGACCCCCTGATCACAACTATGAATTAGAATTTTTGAAATAATGAACAGATTTTGAGATATATGGAAATTAAAATTCTAGACATTTCGAGGCATATTTTTGGGCACTTTTTGGGATCTTTTCAATAGTCCAACATTTGATCCAAAAACAACATAAGAAAATGATATTTCTCTGTCTATGAAATCAAATGTCAATAATCCACACATACATACCACCCGGTTATCAATCTAGTTGAAGTAAATCTTTTTATTTCATTTTACACCACTATGAGACCACCCTTCTTGGGTATGCATTGCACAGGACTAACCTAACTACTATTGGATATTGCATAGATCACTCTGACATCTAACCACTTGATGATTTTCTTCTTTACTAATTCTTACATTGGTGGGTTCAACCTACTTTGATTATCAATACCAATCTTGCAATCCTTGATCAAATTTATTTTGTGAGATCAAATATCCCGGAGGTATCCCAATGATGTCCTCTACGGTCTACCCAATTCACTTGATGAATCTACACAAAATACTGGTCAATGAAAACACTTGGTGAACCAATAAATTAGCCACCAAACTCACCAGAAGTATCTCACCACTCTCTAAGAATACATACTTCAAATGAGATGGGAATACCTTGAGCTCAAGTTTAGGGGGCTCCTTAATAGATAGGTTGGCTAGAGCAGTCACCCTATTTTATATGTCAATGTCAAGTATCTTTGGATTTCTATAATATAAAACCCACGCCAAGAGCCGCTACAATATCTGAATAATTTTTACCATCATAGTTAAGCAACACCACTATAAGTGATTCACTAATACTAAACATCTCTTCCACACTAGCCATTGTTTCCTCAACTATATCAATATAAGATAAAATATGATACTCCGAGGGTTGTTTAATGGATTTGCATATGTCAAAGGTCACTTCTTCATCATTCACCTAAATTTAAGTTTTCCACTCTCAAAATCCACCAACACTCTACTGGTAGCCAAAAATGGCCTCCCCAAGTTGATTGGTATTTCAATATCTAACATTCGATCAATTATCACAAAATCCAAAAGAAAAATAAATATGTCAACTCTTACCAACACATCATAGAGAATTCCCAATAGCTTTTTGATTGAATAATTTGCCATGAGAAGCTACATGGTTATTGGTGATGAATCTCTGAGACCTAATTACTTGTAAATCACTAAAGGCGTGATATTAATACTAACCACAAGATCACATAGAGCTTTCACAAATTGGAATATGCCTATAGTGCATAGAATTGTAAAGGCTCCTAGATCTTTTTTCTTCACCACTAAATTGTTTGACATAATAGCACTACTAATGCAAACTTAGGTTTCTACTAAGTGTAGGATACCAAGTTCCTTGTAAGAACAGTAGTGAACAGTAAACAACTAAAACAATAAAACAGCTAAGTAAAACAAGACAAGCTATTTTACGTGGAAACCTCCATGCTCAAGGGAGAATAAAACCATGACCTGTCTTCACAGGATTTCAACCCATTAACCTTCAAAGGACCAAAGCTTTTCATTACAACCTCTTACAATTAAGGAACCTAACTCTAGATCCCTTCTCCCTTACTGTGATAACTCTACCACAGGTACGAGCCAACTAAGCAGCTACTTTGCTACCTACTAAATTGCCTAACACTAGCCAACTTAGACTTCAACACTCTCTATAGCTAACTCTAAGAATAAAGAGAAAAATGTTTGCTTAAATATAAGATTCCTTTATAGTTTAGGAATCTATTCACAAGATGCAAGCAACATTTTAGCACAATAAGTATACAAAGTAAGAATACAACTCTAGTTTTCCTTCTAAGTGTACTACTCAAGAGCCTCACCAAGAACACCCATTCAATATGTGTAGAGACCCTCAAGAATTTCTCATCAAGGAAGGTTGGGTATATATATCCAACATCCTTACCATTTGGAGCAATTTCATTGGCTAAATAATTTCAGCAAAGCAGGCAGACGTGCACCAACAAATAATAAACTTACAGGTGCCTAGTGTACTATTTGTAGAGTGTCACTTTTAGGATCTTAGCACACATTGGACCTGGTCCCTCATTTGTTCCCTATTCCTATTGTTTGTTAATTCATTAAAATATCAAAATATAATTTTCCCCCTTTGATGATGACAAACACATAACATTGTTTGGCAATGACCTCAACATATTCAGCAATTCTTCAGCAGAACATCACAAGTTCCCCCTATCAACAACATCACATCCTCAATTCAATCAGGTACCAGGTCCCTTATAACAGTTCCTTTTATCACCAGCAAGTAAGTGCAATTATTTGGTTCAATCACTTACCAGGTCCCTTATATTATTTCCCCCTATCACCAATAAGTCAGTGCAATTGTTTTGTTTTGAAAAACATTGTCAATAATTTCCCCCTTTTGGCATCATAAAAAAGAATGAAAAGTAAATCTAAAATTAATACAATGTAAAACCATTATAAGAGCAAGGTCAAAAGATAGCACAATCATAAATCAACATAATCAATTATAGCCAAAAGAAGAAGAATATGAAAAGAACATTCCATTACAAGCAAAACACCATCAGTCATTACACAAGACCATGCAAAAGAGAACTAACATCACAACAAAAGAAAACCAGACTGGAACCTATAAAGAAGAGCGGGTTTTTTGAGTCAAGGATTGGAGTATAAGGGTGAGCTTAGCATTTGACTCTAAGTGATGGTTAAGTAGCTAGTCCTCAAGTCTGGCCACTTCAATTGACAAGTTATCATTCTTTGCCTTCAACTTCTCCAACTCATCAGAACCAAATCATTCCGTTTGTGCCACAGCCAGCACAGCCTTTAGTATGGCAATCTCATCATCTTTAGCACTAGGAAGAGCTATCATGACTTTAATCTTATGCCTGAGACACTCTTTCTTCGCTAGCAGCTCAGATATTCTACTTAACTTTATTGACCTTCCTTCTATGCACTCACACTCTATCAGAGTATGCAATGAGAAGGTTGTTTCACTGTACCCCTTGTCCCAGCCTCCAAAGTGAATTCAAAGTGCCTAAACACTCTGGTCAAGAAGTAAGTGTATCCTAGCTCATGTTTGCCATCTTTTACAGTTAGAATTTCCTCATATGTTCCAAGATTATGGCATGTAGGTTGATAGGTTCAAACTTGCTCAAGTTTTCCATGAGAAACAAATCAGTGGCAAATGCCACTATCCTCTTCTATGATTTAGGTAAAAGAAACTCGTTAACAAATTCAAAGAGAATTGGATAATCTCCTTTCAAAAATTTCTTAAGAACACTAGAAGTGTTCAGGTTAGGCGTATTCCCAATTTCTTCCATAAAACTTTTAGAACATGTCCTTCCAACAGCTGGCTAATCCCTTCACATTGTACCTTTAACACTTCAGGTAAAACTTCCTTACTCAGCACCAGCTTTATCTCACCCACCTTGGTAGTTAAAATACTATTTTCTTCAATCACAATATTGTTGTAAAACTCCCTGACTTGAGATTCATACAAGTAAGGAACAAATCCCACAAAGAGAGGTGTCCAAGATTGCAACTCTACTACATCTGCCAAGTCACACATTCCTAGTTTGGGTAAGTATCAAATGCTCTACCACTGAGAAACTTTTGAGTTCTAATCACCTCAACTCTTTTCTCTCTGGTCAGTTCTTGTTCAACATTTTCTTATGAACCAGGTCCCTCACCCAACTTAGAGATAGGTTCTTCAACAAGATATCTTTTTGCTTTCTTTATTTACTTCTCAATTGACACTTGTCTTTTTCTTTTATTTTCAATAAATTCTTCAGACACATCAACTACATAAGTCTTAAGTACCTGGTCCGTTAAAATACTTTTCTTTGTCAAATTTCTTCCGAAAGAAGTACGAGTCTTACTTAGAGCCATCAATATGGGCTAGGCCCATTAGGCTGGCCTAGCCTAACCCGTGATTTGGCAAGGCTGGGCTAACACTTTTGGAGCCCATTTATAAAATGGGCTTTTTAGGCCGGCCTGAATAAGCCTGCTAATTTATGGGGCTTTTGCAATATAGGTTGGGTCGGCCCATGGGTCAAATTAAAAAATAGTTAAAAATAAAAATAAAATAGAGTAATAAAAATAATAAGAGTCACAACTCAAAGTTCATTTAAATATTTTAAATATTAAAATTTAGATACAAATTATATTTATATACTATGTAATAGAAACACTAATACCATGTAATATTGTAACGTTGCTATTTATTTTAATATTTTTAAATTATAATTTAATTTAAAAATTATAAAAAAAATATACTTCTAAAATAAGGGCCGACCCGGAAAGGCATGCAACCCACATACTAATGGGTTGGCTAAGCTATTTTCTAGCCCACGAAAAAAAATGGGCCAGTCTGGCCTGGCCTGTCAAATTCCAAAGCCTGTATGGGCTAGCCCAGATGGGATGGGCCAGCTCGTATTGACAGTTCTCCTACTCTTTTTCATTGCATTACTCAATAACTTGTTAGTAAAGCCCCTTGTATAATACTTGTGCCTTCCAGATTCAGAATCTCCGGTTACCTTTTCATTTCCCTTTTTAGATTTTAGAAGTAGGCACTAATTTTCTCCTAACTTTCCATAAGAGTGGAAGGTTCTCTTCATCATCTTCTTCCTCAAAACCTGTACCAGTTATCAGCAAAGTTTCTTTAAGAGAAATTAATTTTGAAATCTTACTCGGCTCCATATTCAGCACTACCTCTTCTTCTTCAAAAGGAGCATGCAACCCTTCCTTCATCTTAGACAAATTTCTTGCCACAAGTTCCTCACTTGCTACAAGAATGTTTAATTCACACCCTTTATCTTCAGGCAAATCACCCTCTATAGCCATGTTAGAAGAAGGATTTGAGAGAGAACCAAGTTGAGGTTGTGGGTCAGTGTCATACCAACCCAAAAGGAGTACAGGTTGTGTAGAATCAGGGGGTAATGGGTATTGAGAGGAGTTCAGATTAGGAATTTCAATAGGTTCTTCAGACTGGGGATTTTGGAAAAAAGGAATAAGGCTCATTATAATGGTTTTCATGGAGGAGTTCCAGAAAAAAGGAATGGGAGACTTAAAGACAATACCAGTGTGTAGGTCTATTGCATTTAAAGCTTGAAGCATTTCCTAATTGGATTTCAAGGATTGAGATATTTTTGAATCAAGGAGCTAAAACTGAAAAAAAATAAAGAGAGAAGATGAACTTTTGTGATTTTGAAAATTCTCAAAGAAGGAGTTGCAATATATAAGGTCCTACGAGACCTTTTAGCTTAGTAAAAGGGGGGAGAATAAGTGAAAGGTTCAAGGTACATTGGAAAGTGCAAGAGATGGGTCAGCTTTTTAAGACTGATTTGTCTATCAGCTGACGCAGAGCAGTAATTATTATTCTTAATTGCAAATTAAATATCATGAATAGAGTGAATACATTCAAGAAAGGACCATGTCCTTCTAAAATTTCAAATATTGTGCTCAAAATTGTTTTCCAACTTTTATCTTGATTAAATCATTTATGACTGTATACCTGCAAACAGGTATAAGAATTGTCTTTACCATAGCAAGTGTTATAAAAATAAAGGGATACTTGTCCTTCAAATCATAGCCAAAAAGAAGTTGATTTGCATCCATAAGCCAAGAGCTCATTCCAGCTTCAACATCCCTAGCTTCAGCCTATTCTTCTCAAACTGATCTCTACTCAAAGCCTTTGTAAAAATATTTACAATTCAGTCTTCAGTCCTGCAAAATTGCATGCAGATATTTCCTTTTTCAACATTGTCCTTAAGGAACTAATGTCTCACATCAATGTGCTTTATCCTCTTGTGATGAACTAGATTCTTTGTCATATTCAAAGCACTTGTGTTGTCATACAATAATGGAATAGTGTATATAATGACACCAAAATCCTTTAGTTGTTATTTTATCCATAGCATTTAAGCATAACAAAAGGAAGTAGCTACATATTTAGCATCAGTAGTTGAAAAAGTGATAGAATTTTGTTTCTAGGAACTTAAGATCCAAGACATGATCCAAGGAAGTGAGTCATTCCAAAAGTGTTCTATTTATCAACTTGATATCCAGCATAAGCAACATGAGCATAGCCAATCAACTCAAAAGAATCACCTATAGGATTGTAAAGGACCAAGTCCTATGTTTTTTTCAAGTACCTCAGAATTTTCTTTGTTACCTTTTAATACAATTCCTTTGGACTTGCTTGAAATATTGCACACATGTATACACAAAAAACAATATCAGGGTGACTTACAGTCAAGTACAACAAGGATCCAATTATCCCTCTATACATGGTTTTATTCACTAAGGGACCAAGTTCATCCAAATCTAACTTTGAGTTGGTCCCCGTTGGGGTATCTATTAGCTTTGCATCCTCTATTTTAAACTTTTTTAGCAGCTTTTTGATGTACTTTTCTTGACAAATTGAGGTTCTTTTAGGAGGTTTTTTGATCTACAAACCCAAAAAGAAACTCAATACACCTATCATGCTCATTTCAAATTCACTCCCCATCAGTTTTGAGAACTCTTCACACATAGATTCTAATGTAGCACCAAAGATGATATCATCAACATAGACTCATATGATGAGCATGTCCCTTCCTCTTGTCTTCAAAAACAAAGTGTTGTCTATTTTGCCTCTTTTAAAACCATTCTCCTGAAGAAACTAGGACAACTTTTCATACCATGCTCTGGGTGCCTATTTTAGCCCATACAAAGCCTTTTCCAATTTGAACACATGGTTTGGGTGATCAACATCCTCAAAACTAGGAGGTTGTTTGGCAAACACTTCCTATTTTAGATAGATATCCAAGAAATAACTCTTAATATCCATTTGATAGATTTTGAAACCCATGAATGCTACAAATGCTATAAGAATCCTAATGGCTTCTATTCTTGCAACTAGAAGAAATGTCTCATCATAATCAATTCCTTTTTACTAGTTGTACCCTTGAACCACCAGCCTTGACTTATTGTGAACAATGGCTCCATGTTCATCCCGCTTGTTCCTGAAGACCACCTACTTCCAATAATTGTTCTATCGGATGGCTTAGGGACCAGGTGTCATACTTTGCTTCTTTCAAACTGGTGCAGTTATTCTTGCATGGAATTCACCCAATTAGCATCTTTCCAAGCCTGTTTCGTATTTTTAGGCTCAATTGAGGAGACAAAAGCTGATGCAACCATATTCCTCATCTTGGATCTAGTTTGTACTCTAGAATCCAAAGGTGAGATAACATTATCCAAGGAATGAGCAAATTTGAGTCTTCGTAAGGACGTCATAGGAACCTAATTTTTTTCTTTATCATTAGTACTAGCTTTTCCATTATTAGCATTTTCAAGTTGTTCAGCAATGCTTTATTCATAAAGGACTAGGTCCCTTATCAGAAGTACCTGCATCACTTGTAACATTAAAATCAAGGTTAGTCTGCTCCAAGTTGCCAACTCTATTCTAATCAGCATTGACACCATCCATATGGAACTGCACTAATTCTTCAAATTCAGCATTATCTTGATCCTGTAATATTTCAGGTTCACTCGACTTATCAAAAAACACATGGATACTTTATTCAATACACTATGTCCTTTTGTTGAGCATTCTATAAGACTTGCTTGAACTTTCATAACGAGCAAAAATACCTTCATCACTTCTTGCATCAAACTTGCCCAAATCTTCCTTGCTATTGTTGAGAACAAAGTATTTGAAAACAAAAGCCTTTAAGTAACTCACTTTAGGCTTCTGTTGTTGAGCAAATCATAGGGTATTTTGTTGAGAATTAACCTAATCAAGTACCTATTTCTCACATAGCATACAATATTTACAACTTTAGCCCAAAAAATCTTTGGAAGTCTAAAATCAATTAGCATTATCCTAACAATATCCACCAAGGTTTTGTTTTTCCTTTTAACTACACTATTCTCCTGAGGAGTTCTGGGAGCCGAGAAGTTTTGATGGATTATATTTTTAGCACAAAAGGTATCCATCCTTATATGTTCAAACTTAGTTCCATAGTTGGACCTGATTCATGTTATCATACAGTTCAGCTTTGTCTGTATCATATTAGGAAAGTCACAAATTCATCATAGGTTTCATCCTTGGACCTTAAAAACTTAGTTGTCACGACCCAGGCCCTCGGCTTAGACATGACATGGCGCATGGAGAACCCGAAGGGACCCCAAGTAAGCCTTTTAACATATCATTACACATCCTTGGTCGCAAAAGCAATAAAATACAATAAGAAGTAGTAAATCCGGATAAATGGGGCTGAGAGACAACTTCATAACCTTAACATCAAGAGTTAAAAGGAGTCAATGCTCATAACATAGATACATAACATGTCCAACAACACCTTTACTATATAAAGATAAGAGCGGGGGCCAAGACAAAGCAATCGAGCTCACCCTCATAGTCAATATGTAATCAAAAGAGAGAAAAGTCTTAATACATGATAAGAGATAATAAGTAACATCTCTGCAATGGAGGACTCACCAACAAGCTTGATAGACAATGGAACTAGCCACATGGAGGAAGAGGATGATCAAGTGGTGCTCCGGTTCCTACATTGTGACATCATATAGGTATAGAGTATGCATTAGTATGTTTGAATGTACTAAGTCTGTAGGATGCAATGCAACAAAAGGTAATTGACATAATCAAAATGCATAAGTATAGGCAATGAGTAACATATAACAATTGGCATGTATGATCAATGCTTAAAACATGCTTACAAAGAACATAACATATGTGTAAAAAGAGACCACTATATATTGGTGGATTATTACACCCTACCACCCTTGGTGATTGCAGTAATAACCCCATCAATAGGTTGGTGGATCATTTCACCCTACCACCCGTGTTGCCGGAGTACTAACCCCAGGTAGATTAGTGGATCGTGGCACCCTACCACACGTGGTGCCAGAGTAATAACACCCTGATAGATTGGTGGATCATCTCACACTATCACCCATGGTACCGAAGTACAAACCCTCTGATAGTTTATCAAAGTATAGACTCCTTAACAAGCTTACCCGACGCATAACCCTCGAGTAGGGCATGGTCATATTTCAACACTATATAGAAGAATATCATATGTATACATATACATTCATCTCACATCATTTCACCTTCACATCATCATCAATAGTCATTCATCTCATAAGACATGCATAGACCTTCAATCCCTCAAGAAATCATAACCAGACATTTTATCCAATACTTAGAAGGTGTGTAGGGCTAGTGTAAAACCATGCAATTCAAGAGTGAAATCATGCTAGGAAAATCCTTGTAAAATCTTCAATAGATACTTAGTAACACCCTCAAGTAATAAACATCAAAACCCTTCATCAAACCTTTCAATAGATCTTAGATTCATGGCTTAAAATATAGTATAACAGTCATAATTTCATAAGCTAAAACATACTGTGCAGTGATTTTCATAATAGATAAGACCCATGAATCAACTTAAATCATGCAATTTTGAGAAAAAAGAAGCTTGGGCATCATGGGTGAAAGGGATCCATGAAAGAAACCCACATACCTTAGCTTTGGGGATGAACTTGGTGAAGATTGGGGATGGAGACTTGAAGCTTGAATGAGAATCTTGAAATTCAGATGAGGGTTTGAGACTTGAATTTAGGAGTGAGATATTTGGCTAAGTGTTTTTTGTAAGTATTGGGGAATATTTAGAATGATATGAGGGTGAAAAATGGCTATGTATAGGTATTTCACGTTTGGGAACACTTATGCCTAAGACCTAGAAATCTTGGACCGAAGTCAAAAACTGGGTCAAGTTTAACACTAGTACGCGCCCTTGGCGCGTCGCGCCAGGGGCTTGAAAAGCTCTCTGGAATTTTCGTTTAGGGAATTTTAAATTTTGATACGGTTGCTCTAAAATAGGAGTTAGACCCTTTTCCCCATAATTTTGACCCCCTGAACAAGAATATAAAGTCAAATTTTTGATATCACGCATGAATTTTGAGATATGTGGAAATTATAATTTTGGGCACTTCCGAGGCATATTTTCGGGCACCTTTTGGGGTTGTTTCAATATCTCCCCTTTGGAAACATTTTTCCCAGAATGTCAAAGAGGAATACATGAGAGACACAAATATAACACTTTTATCCCACATAGAGATGCAATAATGCACTAAAACATCATTTAAAAAATCTTATCATAAATGAAAAATCATCTTGAACTTGTCAATTTAAACATGAACATATGCAATGACATAGGCCTGAACTTAAGACCTGAGATCATATAAAGGGCTTAGATCAATACCTTAAGCTTGACAGGAGTGGAAAAGGTGAGGATGTCACTTTTGCATGTCCGCTTTGACCTCCTAAGTTGCACTCTCAACTTGTTCATCCTCCAAAGGATGTTAATGGAAGCCACTTCCTTGTTTCTCAACCTCTTCACTTGTCTATCCAAGATCTGAACCAAAACCTCTTCATATGTCAAATTATCTTCAACGACACCCACAACATCAAGAGGCACAATGGCATTCAGATCACCCATACATTTCCTCAATATAGACACATGGAACATCGAATGAACCAAATCTATATCTCTAGGTAATTCCAACTCATAAGCTACCTTGCCAACTCTTCTCATAACCCTATAAGGAAGCAAATATCTTGGGATCAACATTCCCTTTTTACCAAAATAGATCACACTCTTCATGGGTGAAACCTGTAGGTAGACCCAATCACCAACTTGGAATTCAAGATCCCTTCTCCTCACATAGGCATGGACTTTTGGCGACTTTGAGCCGTATTTAACCTTCTCTAATCATCCTAACCTTCTTAAGAGCCTCCATATCCAAATCTAGTCCCAACAAAACTACCTCACCAACCTCAAATCAACCAACCGGTGATCTACAATGTCTCCCATAGAGAGCCTCAAAAGGAGTCATACCAATGCTAGAATGATAGCTATTGTTGTAAGAAAACTCAATCAATGGAATATGATCATCCAAACTACCCTTGAGTTCCAATACAAAAGCCCTAAGCATATCCTCAAGTGTTTCAATGGTTCTTTCAGCTTGTCCATCTGTTTGATGGTGAAAGGTTGTAGAAAGCTTAACTCTAGTACCAAGACCCCTTTGGAAGGACTTCCAAAAGTGTGATGTAAATTGAGCACCACGATCCTATATGATGGACAAGGGAACCCCATGCAACCTCACCAAGTCATGAATGTATAACCTTGCATAATCTTCAGCCCCATATATGGTCCTAACTGGTAGAAAGTGAGCCGATTTTGTCATCCTATCAACCACAACCCATATGGAATCAAAACCTTTTCTAGTGTTAGGCAACCCAACCACAAAATCCATATTAATCACCTCTCACTTCCAAGTAGGAATCGCTATGTCTTGGGTTAGGCCACCCGTCCTTTGATGTTTCGCTTTGACTTGTTGACAACTATGGCAACCAAAAACAAATTTGGCAATTTGGCAATATCCCTCTTTATGCCTCCCCACTAATACACATCCCTTAAATATCTATACATTTTCGTGGAATCGGGGTGGATAGAATAAGAAGAGTTATGGGCCTCTTTAAGAATTTTCTCCCTCAAACCATTAACACAAGGCACACACAACCTACCTTGGTACCTAGAGGTACCATATCCCCCTTAGGAGAAAACCTCTACTTTGCCTTCTTTCACCAAGGCTTTCAATTCAAGCACAGAGGAATCAAGATCTTGTTTTGCAATCACCTCATCAACCAAGAAAGACTTAGAACCATCAACAACAACAACGCCATTACCAACCTCTTCCAACCTAACCCCCAATCTAGCCAATCGATGCACCTCCCTAGCCATCTCTTTATCACCACTATCAACATGAGCTAGGCTACCCATAGACACCCTACTCAAAGCATCTTCCACCACATTTGCCTTACCGGGATGATAATGGACACTCATATCATAGTCCTTGAGATGTTCTAGCCACCTTCTTTGCCTCAAGTTGAGGTATTTTTGAGTGAAGACATATTGCAGACTCTTATGATTGGTGAACACATCAATATGCACCCTATACAAATAATGACGCCAAATTTTCAAAGCAAATACTACGGCGGCCAATTTAAGATGATGAGTAGGATATTTCTTTTCATGCACTTTGAGTTGCCTCGAAACATAGGCTATCACCTTACCATTTTGCATTAGCACATAATCCAAACAAACTCCAGAAGCATCACAATACATAACAAATCCTTTAAGCCCATCCAGTAGTGACAATATAGGAACGGACACAAGCATATCTTTTGAGGTTTGGAAGCTCCTCTCACATTCATCGGCCCACTCAAGAAGCATCACAATACATAACAAATCCCTCAAGCCCATTCGATAGTGAAAATATAGAAGCGGACACAAATTTATCTTTCAATGTTTAGAAACTCCTTTCACACTCATCGGACCACACAAACTTAACCTTCTTTTGAGTCAATTTTATCATAGGAGAAGCAATAGAAGAGAACCCATTCACAAACCTTCAATAATAACCAGCTAGGCCCAAGAAACTCCTAATATCCAATGGGGTCAATGGTCTAGGCCAATTTCTAATTACATCGGTCTTCTTAGGATCCACCTTTATACCATCCCCCAACACCACATGCCCAAGGAAAATAACCTCCTTCAACCAAAATTCATACCTCTTATATTTAGCATACAATTTTTCCTCCTTCAATCTTTACAACACAACCCTCAAATGACCCATGTGCTTCTCCTCACTATGTGAATAGATCAAGATATCATCAATAAAGACCATAACAATGGAATCAAAGTAGGGTTTAAAGACCCTATTCATAAGGTCCATAAAGATGGTCGGTGTATTGGTCAACCCAAAATACATAATCAGAACTTCATAATGCCCAAATCTTGTCTTGAAAGCCATATTGGGAATATCACACGGGCCATACGGTAAGGGATAATAGAAATGTTTGAGTATTGGGGAGGAGGTCTATACCAAAGTCTATTTTTCTTTCAGGAGGAATAATGGGAAGGTCATTTGGGAAGACATCAAGAAACTCATTTACAACTGGAATCGACTCTATAGAAAGAACTTTAGATTCCACATCCCTAACCCTCACAAGATGGTAAAGACACCCCTTAGAGATCAACTTACAGGCTTTAATGCAAGAGGTTAATCTACCCTTGACCACCACATCTTGACTCTCCCACTAAAGGATGGGGTCATTTGGGAATTAGAACTTGACTCTACGAGTTCTACAATCAATACAAGCATAGTATCTAGCACCCAATCCATCCCAAGAATAACATCGAAATCAACTATATCCAACTCAACAAGATCTTAAGGCAAGATTTTATGCAAGATGCAAATGGGATAACTCCTATAGACTTTTCTACCAATAATAGATGCACCAATAGGAGTAGACACCTCATATAACTTATACAACAAATTGGGATTAACATGGAACTTTTTGACAACAAAGGGGGTAACAAAAGAAAGAGTGGCACCCAGATCAATTAATGCATATATATCAAAGTTAAAGATTTTTAACATACCAGTAACAACATCGGGCATCTCATCAACCCATTGCCTCCCATGCAAAGCATAAAACCGATTGTACCTTGGGACACCATCTTGTCTACCACCTCTCCCCAATGGGATCGCATTAGCACCTTTGGGACGAACCTCCTTGCCCTTGTTGCAATTTTAAGGGCAATCCACCTTTCTGTGATAGACTTCCCTACAACCAACACATGCATTAGTGTCCTTCAAGCATGGCCCTCTATGACCCTTACCATATCATGGACACACATCATTAGGAACCACAACACCTACACCTTGTGCCCTTGGAAAGTCATTGACAAACCTATTAGAAGCATGAGAAGACTGTTGGCCTTGGTGAATCCGGCCACCCTTTTGGAACCTCCCCTCAAAACAGGCCCTCTTGGCCTCATGACCCCTCCTCTTCCTCAACTTCTCCCCCTCTATTTGTTCGGCATAGGTTATCAAATGGGATAAGTGCATATCACCAATCAACAAAGCAGACTAGCATTCTTCACTCACTAGGTTGGATACAGCCATCACGAATTTGTTTATTCTCGCCCTTGAGTCAGCAACCAAGTGTGGAGCATACTTTGAAAGTTGGTTGAATTCGAGGGCATACTCCCTCACACTCATGGACCCTTGTTTCAAGTTCATAAACTCCACCAATTTAGCTTTCCTAAGTTCAAGAGGGAAGAACCGATTAAGGAAAGCAATTTTGAACTCTTTCTAGAGCACCACAAAGCTAATTCCCTTCTTTTCCTTCCATTGGTTGTACCATATTTGAGCTACTCCTTTGAGTTGGTAGGCTGCCAACTCTGCCTTATCCTTCAAACTCATACCCATGATATAGAAAATCTTATAGGCCTCATCAATGAACTCTTGAGGGTACTCACCAACTTATGACACATAGAATTTTGGGGGATTCATTCTTATGAAGTCTCTCACTCGAGAAGCTGGTGTAGGAGCATGAGGAGCTTGGTCCCCTTGGTTACGTTGATTAGCACCAACTTGTGCAAGTAAGGTGAGAGCATCCCTAAGCTCTCCATTAGCTGGTTGCTCCTCAGGAGTCCGGGCTTGTCTTCCTCTAGTGTTTGGCATGATCTAGCATAGCAAAGAACAATCGTTAGGGGAGACAAACTTACTTCAACTCTATAGCATGACTTAGAACATGAAGAAGGGAAATATTTCCTAAAACGTCTCACAGCCTCCTACTCGTAGTTGTGGTGCACAACACAACCATGAACAATACCACTATTACATAAAGATAAGAGCAGGGGCCAAGAAAAATCAACTAGGCTCACTCTCATAGTTAATACATAATCAAAAAAAAGTCTTAATACATGACAAGAGATTATAAGTAACATCCCCCAAATGGAGGACTCACCAACAAGATTGATAGACAATCGAACTAGCCATGTGGAAAAGGAGGATAATCAAGCGTGCTCCAGTTCCTACATAGTGACATCATATAGGCATAGAATATGCATTAGTACGTTTGAATGTACTAAGTATGTAGGATGTAATGCAACAAGAGATAAGTGACATAATCAAAATGCATAAGTATAGGCAATGAGTAACATATAGCAATATGACATGTATGAACAATATTAAAAACATGCTTACAAAGAATATAACATATGTGTAAGAAAAGACCACTATCTATTGGTGGATCGTCATACCCTACCACCCTTGGTGATTACAGTACTAACCCCATCAATAGGTTGGTGGATCATCTCACCCTACCACCCGTGGTGCCGGAGTACTAACCCCCTGGAAGGTTGGTGGATTGTCGCACCCTACCACCCATGGTGCCGGAGTACTAACCCCCCAATAGGTTGGTGGATCATCTCACCCTACCACCCATAGTACTGGAGTATAAACCCCTCGATAGGTTATCAAGATACGAACCCCTTGACAAGGTTACCCGACGTGCAACCCCCTAGTAGGGCATGGTCACATTCCAACACTACATAGGAGAATGTCATATATATATATATACATATACATTCATCTCATCATCATGTCATCATCATATAGTCATTCATCTCATAAGACATGCATTGGACCTTCAATCCCTCAAGAAATCATAACCGAACATTTTATCAAACACTTAGAGGGTGTGTAGTGCTAGTGTAAAATCATGCAATTCAAGAGTGAAATTATACTAGAAAATTCTTTGTAAAAGCTTCAATAGATACTTGGTAACACCCTCAAGCAATAACATCAAAACCCTTCATCAAACCATTCAATAGATCTTAGATTCATGGCTCAAAACATAGTAAAATAGTCACAATTTCATAAGCTCAAACATAGTGCGCAGTGATTTTCATAATAGATAAGACCCATGAGTAAATCAACTGAAATCATGCAATTTTGAGGAAAAGGAAGCTTAGGCATCATGGATGAAAGGGACCCATGAAAAAAACCCACATACCTTAGCTTTGGAGATGAACTTAGTGAAGATTGGGGATGGAGACTTGAAGCTTGAATAAGAACCTTGAAAGCCAAATGAGGGTTTGAGACTTGAATTTAGGAGTGAGATATTTGGCTAAGTGTTTTTGGTGAATATTGAGGAATGTTTAGAATGATATGAGGGTGAAAATGGCTAAGTATAGGTATTTTCACGTTTGGAAATACTTAGGCCTAAGACATAAAAGTCTTGGACCAAAGTCAAAAACTGGGTCAAATTTAACACTAGCGTGCGCCCTTGGCGCGTCGCGCCAGGGGCGTGAAAAGCTCTCTGAAATTTGCATTTTGGGAATTTTGAATTTTTATACGGTTACTCTAAAATCTGGTTTAGACCCTTTCCTCCCTAATTTTGACACGCAAAATAAGAATATAAAGTTGGATTTTTGATATCACGCATGAATTTTGAGATATATGGAAATTACGATTCTGAGCACTTCCGAGGCACATTTTCGGGCACCTTTTAGGGTCGTTTCAATAGTCCAGGTAAACCTTGAATAATCATGCACGACCAGCAAAATAGAATTCTTTCCTCCTCTTCTTTGAATCTTTATTGGCCCACATAAATCCATAGGAATCAATTCCAGTGGTTTTGTAACACTAACCTGCTTCTTTTGCTTAAAAGAGGATCTAGTCTACGTTTCTTTAACATATGCCTCACACACTTTGTTTTGTGTGAACTTTAATTTTTGTAGCCCATCAACCAGGTCCCTCGAAGCAAGTTTGTTCAGTAATGAATAACTAATATGACCAAGTCTTTTGTTCCAACACCTTTAGTCCTTGGCCTCAGCGATTGCATCAACTTTGCTAGCCCAAGATTTAGTAAGAATTATGAGAATCTTTCACTTGTTTATTGGGGTGAATGGATTCACCGAAACATCTAAGCTCATTAATAATATACGAGAACCTAGTATACATATCATGAATAGACTCACTTTCCTTCATGGTAAAATTCTCATATTGAGTTGTGATCATATCAACTCTAGTCTCCTTCACTTGCTCAGTGCGTTCATGAGCTGTGAGCAAACAATCCCAGATCTAGATGTTATCCTTTTAGAGAGTCCAGGCTTTTATAGCAATTGTTGGAAACTTAGGCTTCCACTAAGTGCAGGGGACCAGGTCCCTTATAAGAACAGTGGTGAATAGTAAACAACTAAAACAATAAAGACAGCAAACTAAAATAACACAAGTTGTTTTATGTGGTAACCTCCTTGCTCAAGGGAGGAGAAAACCATAATTTGTACTCAGAGGATTTCGACCCAAATCCATTAACCTTCAATGGAGCAAAGCTTTGGATTACAACCTCTTGCAATCAAGGAACCTAACTCTAGATCCTTTCCCCCTCACCATGATAACTCTACCATAAGTACGAGCCAACTAAATAGCTACTCCGCTACCCACTAAATCAATTAACTCTAGCCAACTCAAACTCCAATACTCTCCATAGCTAACTCTAACAATGAAGAGAAAAAATATTGCTTAAATATTAGATCCCCTTATAGTTTAGGAATTGATTCACAAGATGCAAGAGACAATTCAATACAATGAAGTACACAAAGTAAGAATACAACTCTAGTTTTTCGTTCTAAATGTGCTACTCGAGAGCCTCCGCAAGAGTACTCATTCAATCTGTGTAGAAACCCTCAATAATTTCTTTTAAAGAAAGGTTGGCTATATATACCTAAGATCATCACCATTGGGAGAAATTTCATTGGCTAGATGATTTCTACGGAGCAGACTGATGTGCACCAACAAATAATAAACTTACAGGTGCACAGTGTACTATTTGTCGAGTGTCGCTTTTAGGATCTCAGCACACGTGGGACTAGGTCCCTTATTTGTTCCTTGTTTCGATTGTTTGTTAATTCATCAAAACATCATAACATCAACTACATACTTTAATAGTTTCATATTTCAAATTCCTTTTCTTCGTCACTAGTGCCTTCATGAATTTGGCATACCTTGACATCTCGAGAAATGCCTCCACGAATGGGATATTAATTTGAAAGAGTATTGAGCATCGATAAAAAAAATTTAAAACTTGGCTTTATCATTTTTCTTTCTCAATGATTGAGGAATTTCGGTTTAACTGTAACTTGTGGAGCCTTCACCTCAAGGGAAGAGGTTTTAGAAGATTTGGTCTTGCTTGAAGACCCCTCCCCTATTTTAATTTACAATCACTCCTGGTAATGCCAAGAGTAGGATCTTCCAAATCAAGCACATCATCATTAAGACCTTAGGTTTCTACATCATCAACAACAATGAAAGCTTTCTTTTAGCATTGACCTCTTCCATATCAATGGGTTTCTCATTACCCATAACTCTTCCACTCCTAGTAGTGATAGATATGTATTGCAAAGGATTATTCATCGTGTTTATAATAGTATCACTCGGCAAACCACCCTTTTGCCTTTGATTAAATGCGCCAAAATTTTTCAAGTTGAGTTTTCAATTGTTTAATTGAAGGTAAGTGAGAAGCCACTATTTGGTTCAAGCAGGAAAAATCAAACATCAACTCTTTAATTACCTTGTCGGTCTCCTCAACCTTTTTGAGCATACAAGCAAGCATATCTTCCATCCAAAAGCTCTTTGAGTTGGCAATAGGCTCTCTTGGTTTGGAATGATCATGTGGTGGCACATATCTATCATAATCACCTTCATGGTCACACCACCCCTCATTCCTCTAATCCCGATCACGCAAATTTCAATCACAATCATTCATCTAACCTTGATTTTCAGCTTGCCTTTCAAAAGTAATCCCAGAACCTCTAACTTGGTTCTCAATATATTGCACCTCTTCATTATATATAGTATCAAAATTCACATCATCTGGATGAACACCATCACTAACTTCAATAGCATTAACACCTTTTCGACCACCACATATAACATGTTTAATCAATAATTTAATTTGGGTCATGATCTTAGCCATTTTCTCATCACACTCATGATCTTTCTCATGTTGCTCTTTCATTTTGCCCAAGGTGAGTAAAGTTGCTAGGTCATCCCTTGTATACCAAGCTCGGTTGATCTTTGTTATCTCATCAAGTAAAGTGGAGGCAGCAGCAAAAGTTTGCCTCATAATGCCACTACGAACAAGTTAGTTCACAATACTTTTATTCACAGCATCAAGACTTCAATATGGCAGTAACAATTGGTCACCCAATCCATGATTAGGACTTTGAAGCAATAACTATTGAAACATCAACTAAGTTTCATGAAGTATCTCTCTTTTAATGCATTTGAAATTTCGGATGTTATCATGAAGTTTCAACATCTTAGATGAAGAGAAAAATCTTTCAAAGAAGGTATCAGTCAATTCATTTCAATAAGTTATTGAATCTCTTGGTAGCTCTTATCCTACTAGAGAAAATGGGAACAACCTCATCCTTATGGACTCCAACAAAATGTTCTTGAATATAAATGGGCCATACAAATCCAAGAAATTATGAATATGCTCATGGGGATCCTCGGGAGCAAGGCCTCCAAAGAATCCATTCAGCTGAAACAATTGAAGCATAATAGCCGTGACATAGAAAGCGACATTGCTCACAATAGGGAGCAAACGAATAGCATTGGTACTTCCTAATTGATCCATGCTGATGTTATTCAAGTTACTGGTGTCATCATGAACCACACTTTCTTGGTGACTCACATCTTCACCTGCGACTGAAAATCAACAACAAAAAGAAAAAGCAAGTAAGTAAATTCAAATACAAAAAATTAGTTCAAGAAAAACTTCTAAACTAGAATCAAAACACCATTCCCTGGCAACGACGCCATTTTGATAATGCCCAACTATATCCAAAAATTAGTAAGGAATGCAACAGTCATCATCAATATAAGTTACACAACTAAGCAGTCGGGATCGATCCCACAAGGAACATCATTATGATTCACGTCTTGAAGTAAAACTTGATCTAGTTGGTTGTAGGTATAGTGAATTGCTTAACGAGTTAACTAAGCATGATTCACAATTAGTAAATTTAAATGAAGGTTGTTTGAATTTAAGATCAATAAAAGAAAATATGCAGGGGCGTGTACAGTTGAATATGAATCATGCAAATGGGAGTCAACTCTTGACAATTAGAAATAATTATATGTGGGTAGGCTAGATTGTTGATAATCATAATCGCTATTACACCGAAAGTGACATATTGATGAGAACCCAAATAAGTCTCACACCCCAATTACATATGAAATCCAAGTAACTCATGCAATTAATTACCAAATCTATCTAATACCTTCATCGGTTGAACCCAATTACGAACTCCAACTTAATCGATAAATACCCATGACTATTATGTAATCTACCCATTTCAATTACTTAACATTATGCAGCAATTAAAGATCTATATATAAATCCTGAGTTTGCAACCTTGGATTTTCCATTATAGATGGTAGAAAACATAAACCCGCATCAATTAGTTCACAATTAATCAAGAAATCAAAGACCCACTACAAGATTCACACATTCAACTACATTGCACACCTCTAAGCATGGGAAATTTTAGCCACATATGATAGGAGAGGAAGATATTATACCAAGATACCCATCCATAATTACAAGCTTGAATTGAAATTAAAAGATGAAAATGTTTGGTTACAATTTCTCCTCCAAAATCAAGTACTAAAAGCTTCTTTCCCAAGAACTAAGTACTGAAGAATGTTTAGACGTGCAAGTGAAAAGTGTAAAATCTCAGTCTCTAGAATTGTCTTCCAAAAATTCTCTAAAAAATGCTTTAAATAGCCTCCATAAGTCCATCCCAAATCACCACTCGGCGAGGTTAGTTGAGCATCACCGAGTCATCATGCACTTTTCCTTCGAGCCAATTCTATCATATTCTATGCTGCTCTTGAGCCCATCAAAGTGATTCGGCAATGAACCGAATGAACGCAAGGTCGCCGAATGGAGAAGCAATCCTTTGATGCTTGTCAGGTTCGGCAATATTCCACTTGCTCTTTGAGCCTGTCGAAGTGATTTGCCCATGTGTTGAAATATAACTTGATCGCCGAATTGTGACGTTCCTCGAGGGTCCATGCAATGCAATATGAGGCGATGTCCGTAGTAATTTGGCGATACGCCGAATTGCAACAACGATACACGTTTTGATCGCCTTTTGCGCTTTTCTGCTTCTTTTTTCTTTGTGTTGCACTCAATTGCCCTTGAATTCTTCTTGGACACCAAACCTGTCATTTATCAACTTCTTAAGTTAGATTCCAAGGTAAATAATGCATCAAGGACAGTATTATGCTTCATTTGAGCTCAAACATGAGTCCAAATCTAGGACCCAACAATATGTCATAGGTCCTATTTGGTTCCCATAAATGTGTATAACGCCAAACGGCAAACGCCAAAATCGATATGAAAAATAACTTGAGCTTGCGTGACCGACCTTAAATGAATAGACATTTACTACCCTTAATCAGTTTATACTAATGGAATGTGCAACCGAAGAAGAATGTATTAATTTCGGGAATTTATCGCATTTAATAGATAACCGCTGCAAAAACTATTTCGGAAAAATTGCAATCGTTACTCCTGAGCATATTCTGCATAAGGAAACGAAAAACCATACTATGTTATATTAACATAAATAAAAGATTACTTTTCATTTACTTTTATATGCAAGTAAATTATTAAATTTCTAAATATGAGTCCCTGGGATTTTTAATTGAAGTAAGGCATATTTAATCGAGAAATTTTAAGGCATATTTGATCGAAAAAACTATGTCACATTTTTTATTTTTTGTATTTTACCATCATGTTCTTATTTAGTTCCTTCAATCATTTCTCTTTAATCTTTCTTTAATTAATAAAAAGCGTGTTCTCTCTTAAATAAATGAAAAGTATGCTGCTGAAAAATTCTAAGTGCTTGAAAAAGTATTATCATTTCAAAAAAATTGAAATGTGAAACATTTTTTTTAGTGTAAAATTTTACCATAAATTTATATTTTATAATACAAAAATTCATTATTTTAAATTTTGCATAAAAAGACTCATATTAAAACGAGAGTTGTCAATACGGGCCGACCCATCCCATTCGGGCTAGCCCTTACAAACTTTGAAATATGACATGTTAGGCCGGGCTGACCTCTTTTTTAATGGGCTAGAAAATAGCTAGCCCAGCCCATTTATACGTGGGTCACGGGCTTTGTTGGGCCCCCACTTTTTTTATTCTTATATTTTTTCTTTCTTTAATGGGCTAAAAAATAGCTTGCCCAACCCATTTGTACGTGGGTCGTGGGCCTTGCCGGACCCCCATATTTTTATTCTAATATTTTTAAATAAATTTTTAAATTAAATTATAATTTAAACATATTAAAATAAATAGCAACATGATAATATTATATAGTATTAGTGTTACTATTACTCTCTCCGTCCATCTTTACTTGTTCACTATACTATTTTGAGATGTTCAATAATACTTGTCCACTTCATGAAATCAAAAGATAATTTCAAACTTAATGTTTAGTTGACCCTTATTATTAATTATAGTAATTATTTTCTTATTATATTTTCCAAGACATTGTAATTGTTATATTGATTTAGTAAAATTGTCCATATTATTTACTGTTTCTTAATACTTGTGTCAAATCAATAAAGGATAAGTAAAGATGGACAAAAGGAGTACATATAATAAAAATATATTTTATATCTAAATTTTAATATTTAAAAATTTTAAATGAACGCCCCAACGGTAACATGCCAGCCGGATGCCAGCTGTCTCCAACGGTCACTGCGGGCTAAAAAGCTCATTTTTTAAATAAGCTCCAAAAATTGTAGTCTAGCCCTGCTAAATCACGGGTTAAGCCAAAGTGGCCTAACGGGCCTAGCTCGTATTGACGACTCTAATTCAGACTAAACAAATAAAAATATTATATTAAAGAATAGTTAGTCATTACTATTAATGAATAGTGGATTTTTGTATAATTATGTAAATAAAAAAAATTTTAGTTGCAAATATTTATTTATAAAAGAAATATGAAGATTCTCTTATTCATCAATACTGTACATTAAGATATTTTGATAGTTTGTTTGTGAAGCATCATTGGCTTATTTAATAAGAATGTATAAAAATTGTGAATATTTTGATGATTTTTACACTTATGATTTTTATGTTTATGAAAAAAGTACCACTTAAGAAATTTATATTGCATGTAAAAGAAAACTTCAATTTCGTATATCAATCTTATTTTATATTATGATACCAAATTATAATTTCATATTGAATGTCCAAATAAGTTCTTAATCACCATTTCTTATGCCAAATTAGTCAAATTCAAAAAATAATTACTCTCGCATCCAAAGGGTAAAATAGGAAAAAAAACTTAACTATATCTTAACTTTTAAAAACTATAAATATTAGAAAATGAAGGTGGTTATAGTTAGACCAACTTTAACCTAACACCAAATCTTACACTAAATGTACTTTTTAAAAAATAATTATTGATTTTAATTATATTTTTTATTTATTACTTTCTCTATTAAAAAAAGAATGATTTTATTTTCATTGATATGTTTCTAAAAGAAAGACCTTTTTCTTTTTTTGGCAATATTTTAATTTCAACTTTCCACGTAACATGTTTAAGGTTAATTAAAGGACATTTTGATACATTTGATATAACTTTGATTTACAATCACAATATAAAAAAGTCTTCTTTCTCAAAATTTGTACCAAGTCAAATTAGATCATTCTTTTTTTAAATGGAGGGAGTACTAATTATAACAATAGTATGATAAATCTGCACTTGTATTATAAGTGAATTATGCATTCAATATAAATATATTATAAGTGTTTAAAAATATATTGTACTTATATGGTAAGAGATTGATATAATAAGTCTTAACTTGTGTGTTAAATGTATTATCCGTCAATAAAACTTATATTATATATGTTTTATGAATAGTTTTGTAATACGTATTAAAATGGTATTATAAATATAATATAGATATTCAGTAAAAAAAATGTTATTGATATAAATGGTAAATTTCTTAATATAATATAACTATGTAAGTTTTCCATTCTATTTTGATGTTTTGGAGCTCCAACACAACACCAAATTCTACACAATTTCATCATATAAATAGTGTTACACTAAAGTTAACATCAAATTCTACACAATTTCATCATATGAACAGTGTTATACCTAATTTGGTATAAAACTATTCATCATACCAATTCACTTAATTGAAATATTTTAATTTATTTTATTATTCAAAATTTTAAATTAAATATTAATGATTGTATGTTTTAGTGAAATCTTTTGCATATTTAATGATCTTTTGCACAATACTTTAATAATGTTAATTTTAGATATAATAAACTAATTATTTTATGTATGAATTTTTTTGATAAAATTAAATTTATATTAATTCTACTATAAATTACAGTTCAATATAAATTCAATTAACCTACACAAAAAATAAAATGTAAACATATAAATTATTAGACATATAGTACAATATACATTACAAAATAATAACATTCAATAAAGTAAGAATGACATACATCAAAAAAATTTTGTATAGAAATAACGAATTAAAATGGGGAGTATCAAAATGCTGAAAGTCAATTCTCATCTAATTCTGGCCAGCGTGTAGGAATGAGTCGTCAAAAGCAAAACACATCAACATCTTGGACCACTTTTTGGGTAGTACGCCTTTTTAGACTTCCTGCATCACTCAATAAGGTTGGGGCCTATATTTATTATTATTTTATCGAGCATAATGACACGTCCCGCGCGCATCCGCGCGCAGGAGTGTCTGCCGCATGCGCACGCCCTGCCC
>BAUE01065474.1:0-27968 GCA_000787875.1 Solanum virginianum | reverse complement strand
ACAACTAGTGACTAAAGGCCAACCTTGAACCACGCTTTTTAACACTTTCACCTTACCAACTCAATCATTTCCACCTTATTCTCCCTTTTGTTTCTTCATATTTGAGCTTTTCTGGGTGTTTTCTCATCATTTTCAACTTTTGCCTCATTTTCACACATCATTTTGCTTGGCCACCCAAAATTTAGGCTTTTAGCCTATATTGAAGTGCACACTGTCTATTCTCCAAACTAGGGCCACTTTCGGTAGCCACCCTCAACTTAGGCTTTTTGCCTAAGTCAAGGTCCACAATACTCAAAGATAGTCCAGCGCTAATTTTAAGGTATTTCACTAGATAAGGTTAGGCTAATCAGGTGTTAAGAAAGAAATGGTACATGTAAGGCTCAAATATTTGGAACAAGGGACTAATTCAAAGAACAAGGGCCTAAGATCCTTTCCTAATCCATATAATCTCCAATATAGTAATAGGGCAAGTTCTGAATCAACTCATAATGTAAGAATATAACAAAATCAACTCACACACACATGGCATTGTACACATAGCCAACAAAAACTCATAGATCATGCTCCATGTATCAAATTGGCCTTACTTAATTAGAACAAATATTGCCAAATCAATCAAAAATGCATGGTTGCAATATAACTACTACTTAAAAATTTTGATGGGTACCAATTTTCAAAATATTTCATAAAACATCAAAAACAAGGTACTTGCCATAATTTCTACTACTACATACTACAAATATCATCTAAGATATCATAAACATGCCAGTTTAACAAAAATTAAATATCCATGAGGAAAAAAAACACAGGCAAGAAAACCTTGGTATTAAAATTTGGGGTAGTTGTAGACCAAAAGCTACTCAGACTTCACCCTAGTCTATAACTACCCGCACCCCATTGAAAAAAAATTGTATGCTATCCTTAATGTGCAATATCAAAATCAAAGTAAATACAAGGGGTCAAAAAGAAACATATCTCTGCGCCTCTAAGACACACTCTTGGGTTGCCTCTGATCATCTCCCTCCTATGGGGTAGCCTGCGCAACAGCTGCACCAGATAAGCTAGTTCCCATCAATCTAACATTCTCCTAGGCTTTTCTCAACCTTTTTTCTCCTCTCAATATCCTCAACACTTGCCCGAGATTATCTTCTGCCTCTTCCTCATCAACCTCAGAGGTCTTCTGATGCACACGCCTCTCCTTAGTGTCATCATCCTGAAGAAAGGGTCTCTTCCCATGGGAATATTGTGTGTGATCCTCCGAAGAAAATAGATAAAATAGTGTGTCACGACCCAAGCCTAGGGCCTAGACGTGACTGGCCAATGGGAAACCCGAAGGAACCCCAAACAAGCCTCGTAGAATATCATCACACATCCTTGGTCGTGGATGTTATATAAATTAACATAGGAAACATAGACAAGGGAAAATGGGACTAAGGGAGAGAGACTAATATTTATATAGCATGAATATCATAAGAGTCAAAGCTCAAGCATAATACGTATCCTGTCTAACAACACCTCTAATATAGAACTTAGTCGGGGCCAAGACAAGCAACCAAACTCACCCTCATAGTCAAAGCATACCAAAAGGGAAAGATAGTCTTTATTATATAGCATAGGAATGAAACCACTGTCCCTGGAATGGAGGACTCACCAGGTAGCTTGAATTGATGCCACTAGCCACGTGGAGGAGGATGTGGCCAAATGGAGCTTCGGTTCCTACACTGTAACATCATGTAGGCATAGAGTATGCATTAATACATTTAAATGTACTAATTATGAAGGATGCAATGCAACAAGAGATAAGCATCATAATCAAAATGCATAACAATAGGCAATAGGTATAATATAACAATATGAAATGTATGATCAATCCTTAAGTAAAACATGCTTAAGTAACTGATACTCATATAGGATATCATATGTGTAGAAGAGATCAAGCTAGATATCCAAAATACAAACTCCTTGGTAGATTGGTGATGGTGCCACCCCATCATTGAGGTGGTGAGGTACAAACCCCTAACTAGGTTGGTGATGATGTCGTCCAATCACCTCGGTGGAGAAGTACAAACCCTTCACTAGGTTGATGAGTACAAACCCCCATCTAGGTTAGTGATGATGTCACCTCATCACTAGGTGGAGACATAGAAACCCTTCACTAGGTTGATGAGTACAAACCCCCATCTAGGTTAGTGATGATGTCACCTCATCACTAGGTGGAGACATAGAAACCCTTCACTAGGTTGGTAATGATGCAACCCCATCACCTATATGGAGAAGTACAAACCCTTATCTAGGTTGATGAGTATAAACCCACATCTAGGTTAATGATGATGCCGCCCCATCACTAGGTGGAGAAGTGCAAACCTTTCACTAAGTTGATGAGTACAAACCCCCATCTAAGTTATCCGGGTTCTTAGTCCCCCCGGGTTGGGCATGGTCTAATGCAACATTTTATATAGAACTTATCATATACATAATCTAGTTTCATCATCATATAGTCAATCATAATATCTTATACTTTCGACCTTCAATTTTTCAAGAAACCATAACCGGCATTTTATTAAACACTTAGAGGATGTGTAATGCTAGTATAAAACCATGGAATATAGAGATGAAATCATGCAAGAGAATCCTCTGTAAAACCATTAATCAACACCTTGCAACGCCCTCAAGCAACATACATCAAAACCCTTCCTAAAATCTTATAGTAGATAAAAGATTTATAGCTCAAAACATAGCAAAATAGTCACAATTTCACATAGCATTATGGTAGTGTGCAGTGAATTCCATAATAAGCAAGACCCATTTTTAAATCAACTTTAAATTATGCAATTTGTGTAAAAAGGAGATTAGGACAACATGGGTGGAATGACCCAATGGCTAAAACCCACATACCTTAGCTTTGGAGAAGCTCCTAAAAAAGATGTTGATGGAGACTTGAAGCTTGAATGAAATCCTGAAGATTGGTCTTGAGTTTTGGGACTTGAACTTGACAGAAATATTAGTGTGTGTAAGTAAGTATTTAGGAATGTTTAGGATCATATGAGGGTAAAATATGGCTAAGTATAGGTATTTTCAAGTATGGAAACCCTTAGGCGCAAGACTTGAAAGTCCTGGACCGCAGTTAAAAAAAAGGACCAAAATAACACTGGTTCGTGTCTCGGATTACTCACTGGAATTTGTATTTCTGCACAAATGAGATCTACCAAACATGAGCATAAATTCTTCATCCGAACACAAAATGAGGAGAAAGCAAGTGCATTGGAAAGCTAATTCAAAGAGCTTTAATCTGATAGGTCGTACGCCACCGAGTTCTTTTTGTGCTAAGAGATATGCCCCTTTAAAGTTGACCCTCCTAAATCGCATTTTTTACGATTCTTGTACTTTGATACGGTTTCTCTAAAATTCGAGTTAGACCCATTTTCCATTCGATTTGTCCCCCTAAACAAGAATATGAAGTCGAATTTTTGAACTAACGAATAAATTTTAGAAACATGAAAATTACGATTTCAGGCACTTTCGAGACATATTTTCGGGTAGTTTTTTGGGTTATTTCAATATCTCCCCCTTGGGAACATTCGTCCTCGAATCTAAAAGAAACATACCAAAAAAGATTGATCATAAACAAATAACCCCCAACAAAAATGCAATATTAGATTTAAAACACCATTTTACAATAGCACTAGAGTCACCAGTATCTCCTATACACCTAGAAGCATGAATAACCGGACTAACCAAACCCCTATCCATAGGCAATCCCCAAACTTATACAACCTTACCAACTTCTCTCTTCATCCTATAAGGACTCATAACCACAACTCATTTGTCAACCTTAACCATACCTATTCAAGTTGTCGCCACGAACCACTATCTCACCCTAGCAAGACTACCTCCACTCTACCATCTTTTGACCCAAAAATTTGAACTCTAATAAGGCAGAATCAAGATCTTGCTTAATCTAGACCTCTTAATCAAAGAAGATTAAGATCCATCAAGAATACTACACCACCATGCTCAACTTCCTCCAACCTAAACCCTCAATCTAGCCAAATGATGGACCCTACTAGTCTACTCCTGTCCACCATTATCCACACATAACAGACTACTTAAAACACCAATCACAACACTAGCCCTACCAGAGAAACTAATGCATACTCATACCATAATCCTTAAAAAAATTCTGACCACCTTTCTGCTACCCACAATGCACACCTCTAAGACTCGCAATACTACCCCCAAATAATTCACACGCTCTAAATAAATCAATACTTCATTATTAGGGACCACCGTAAACATATCAAAGTAGGGTTTAAAAGCCCTATTCAGGAACCCACAAACACCACTGGTGCATAAGTCAACCAAACAACTCCATCAATACTAATAATGCTCATTCCTAGTCCAAAAAGACATTTAGGGATCTCACCTACCCTCATCCTCACTTGGGGACAAAACCCGTACCAAAGATCAATCTTGGAGAAGTTGCTAACCCATTGTAGTTGACCAAATAAATCAACCATCCTCAACCATCGTACTACAACCTTACAGGTTCTACACTCATTGGAAGCATGCAATACAAATAGCCCAAACTACCCTAAGACCTCCAACACCTTAAACTAAGTCCAATAGAGATCACAAGAAAAGACTCTACATAATGATAACATAGGGCAACCTTATAGATCTTTTCTAGCCACTACAGACTCACGCAACTATCCGAGATACACACATGAATCCTATTAGCACAAAGGAATCACACAAAAGATAGCAACTCTTGGACCTATCAAATCACCCTACTCAAAATGTCGGTCATGACATTTGCCTTACTTAGGGTAAACTAAGTCATAGGAGAAGTTATAGAAGATAACCTATTCACAACCTCTGGTATTAGCCCGTTAAGCCTAAGAAATTCTTAATATCTGATGGGTTCAAAGGTCTAGGATAATCTCTAATACCATCACTGGCACCACACGACCTAGGAAGGAAACTTCTTACAACCAAACTCCCACTTCTCCTATTTAGCATCCAACTTTCTTCCTTAAACTTTTTAGTACTACTCTTAAATAACTCATATGCACTACCTTATTAAGGAAACAAACTATCATATCTTCACCAAAACAACCATCATCCTATTAGAGTAGGGACTAAATATCTTAATCATGAGACTTATAGGCATAACCAGTGTACTTGTCAAACCAAAAGACACTATCTCAATTACAAAATATCGAAAAGGGACATTCGAGGCCTTATTTACCACCAAAAACAATTCTATAAACAAAACAACTTAGGTTCAACACCTTTGATTCCCACAAGATGATAAATGCATCTCCTTAGAGATCAATTGTACCTTAAGACATGAAATGGACCTACCCCCCTGCTTTCACTTGACTACCACATCAAGACTCTTCCACTCAAGGGCGGGTTCATTAGGGAATCAAGATCTAATTCTACTGGTCCTACCATCGATGAAGACAAAACATAAACGCAACCATTCTATCCCTAATATGACATCAAAATCCACCACGCCAACTCTAATAAGCCATAAGAAAAGACCTAATGCAATATGCACATAGAACAATACCTATGGACTTTCTAGCAACAATATACCTAACCAAGAGGTGAACATAAAAGGTTCACATCAGAGTTTAGGACACATAAGAAGCCCACTAGTAGCCAAAAGAAATAATGAAAGAAATAGTAAAACTCGAATCCATCAACTTCAAAACCTTCAACTTATCTTCCTTCACCTTACTCTTTGAAGCAGCATGAACAACTAGAAAAGCAAAGAACATTCGTTAGAGGGGAAAGCCCTATCTCACTTCTAAAGCATGACATAGACTATGAAAAAGGGAAACATTTCCTAAAATGTCTCATAGCCTCCTACTCATAGTTGTGGTGCACAATACAATCTCACTTCTAAAGCATGACATAGATCGCAAAGAAAGGAAACATTTCCTAAACTATCTCATAGCCTCCTACTCATAGTTATAGTGCACAACATAACCATGAATAAGACTCTAATTGACGCGGTGTATTGGACTCCAAGGATCTATCAACCTAATGCGCTGATACTATCTTTGTCATGACCCAAGCCTAAGGCCTAGAAGTGACCATAGAGAACCCAAAATGAACCCCAAACAAGCCTCGTAGCATATCATCACATATCCTTGTTCGTGGAAATAAGATAAATTAACATAAGAAAAATAGACAAGGGAAAATGGGACTATGGGTAGAGACTTATATTTAAATAGCTTTTAAATAGCCTGAATGTCATAAGTGAGTCAAAGCTCAAGTATAATACAAATCTTGTCCAAAAACCATTAACATAGAACTAAGCGAGGACTAAGAAAAGCATCTGGGCTCACTCTCATAGTCAAACCATACCAAAAAGGAAAGATAGTCTTTAATACATAGCATAGGAATGAAACCAATGTCCCCAAAATGGAGGACTCACCACCTAGCTTTAATGGATACCACTAGCCACGTGGAGGATGATGTTAACCAAATGGAGCTCCAGTTCCAACATAGTAACATCATGTAGGCATAGAGTATATGTTAATAGATTTGAATGTACTAAGTATGTAGGATGCAATGTAACATAAGCATCATAATAGAAATGAATAAATATAAGCAATAGGCAATAGGCATAATATAACAATATGGAATTATGATCAATGCTTAAGTAAAACATGCTTCAGTAACTCATGCTCATATAGAATATCATATGTGTATAGGAGACCAAGGTAGATTTCGAAAGTATAAACCCCTTGGTAGGTTGGTGATGATACCACCCCATCACTTAGGTGGTGAGGTACAAATCGCTAACTACGTTGGTGATGATGCCACCCCATAATATAGTTGGACAAGTACAAACCCTTCACTTGGTTGATAAGTACAAACCACCATCTAGGTTAGTAATGGTGTCACTCCACCACTAGGTGGAGAAGTACAAACCCTTTACTAGGTTAGTGATGATGCCGCCCCATCACCTTGGTTGAGAAGTATAAACCCTTAACTAGGCTAATGAGTAGAAACCCCTATCTAGGTTAGTGATGATGCCGCTCCATCACTAGGTGAAAAAGTACAAACCCTTCACTAGGTTGATAGGTATAAACCCCCATCTAGGTTATCAGAGTTCTTAGTCCCCCCGGATTGGGCATAGTCTTGTGCAACACTTTATATAGTATTTACCATATACATAATCTTATTTCATCATTATATAGTAAATCATATCATACGTCATGGTTTGGACCTTAAATTTCTCAAGAAACCATAACTAGACATTTTATCAAACACTTAGAGGGTGTGTAATGCTAACATACAGTCATGGAATATAGATAATAAATCATGCAAGAAAATCTTTTGTAAAACCATCAAGTAACATCTTACAACACCCTCAAGAAACTTACATCAAAACCCTTCCTCAAATCTTACAATAGATCAAAAATTTATAGCACAAAACATAGCGAAACAGTCATAATTTCAGATAGCTTTAACATAGTGTGCAGTGAATTCCATAATAAGCAAGACATATTTGTAAAGTAACTTTAAATCATGCAATTTGAGGAAAAAAGAGAATAAGACACCATGGGTGGAAGAACCCAACTGCTAAAACCCACAGACCTTAGCTTTGGAGAAGCTCTTGGACAAGACTTTAATAGAGACATGAAGCTTGAATGAAATCCTTAAGATAGGTCTTGAGTTTTGGGACTTGAATTTTAAGATAAATATTAGTCTAAGTATTTGAGTGAGTATAGGGGAATGTTTAGGATAATATAAGGATGAAATAATGTTAAGTATATGTGTTCTCAAATATAGGAACCCTTAGGTCTAAGACTTTCAAGTCTTGGACTGAGGTCAAAAAAAATAGGACCAAAATAATTCCGCGACGTGGATTACTCACTTGAATTTTCATTTCTGCACAAATGAGTTCTATAAAAATGGGCATAAATTCTTCATCCAAACTGGGAATTAGGTGAAACCAAGTGAATTTGAAAGCTATTTCAAAGAGAATTAATTTGATAGGTTGGGGGTCACCCAGGTCTTTTTGTGTTAAGAGATATGCCCCTTTAAAGTTGATCCTCCTAAATCGCATTTTTGCGATTTTCAGATTTTGATACGGTTGCTCTAAAATTTGGGTTAGACCCATTTCCCACTTAATTTGACCCTTTTAACAAGAATATAAAGTAAAACTTTCTAAATAATGAATGGATTTTTAGATATATGGAAATTACGATTTTGGGCACTTGCGAGACACATTTTCAGGCATTTTTTTGGATCGTTTGATAGCGGTTCTGAAGGTGGATCCTCTGGAACTATAATTGATGTCACTAGTGTAGAAGTCATGTCAGCCCTAAGTTTTTCAATCTCATCATGTAGGGCTGACAGATCTGATGGTCGGGCCTCGGTATTAATAGAAATAGCGGACACGTGAACCATGCCCCGCGTGGATGTCTGTGATGTAGAAGCCTCTGGTGCAGGAGTAGCTAAAGTGGGACCCTTCTCAATATCAATTGCCTTAGGCTACTAGGGTCTCTCATCAGCATAGTAACTAGGGTGGTAATGAGGGCAGCCATCGAACCCTCATGTGGTGGCTCTGGAGAAAATATATCAGGCATAGGAGAAAGTTGTATCCTCTGAAGTGCCACAGGGTTCTCATCAGCCTTAATTAGGCTGGCATCTAGAATATGTATGGATAATATCAAGTGGTCACGATGATGCAATATTTGTACATTGCATACAATGAAGAGTCGGTAGATCAAGATCACAAATGGAATCGAGGTGGACCTCTTGAGCACTGAATTATCAATCTGCTCCACTCTAATTTGAGCTCAAACAACCTCGTAGCCAGCCAAAATGCTGGCAACTAGTACCATTTGCTTTAGTGTGAGTGTGTTATTCGCTAATATGGGGAAGATATAGATCTAACAATTGCTCACAAAAACATGGTAGGAAAACATAGGGAAGCCTTGAAAATAGGCTCCATATGGGTGGTGACCCAAGCAAGCTCTAGACCTAGCTCAGCAATGTGACTGGCCACCCCATCTCAGAAGTGATGTCCTTTGTACTAGATCTTTCATGAATATTGCCTTCTAGCATGTCCCAACCTACGATCAAACTTAACTATCGACCTCGGGGCATGGTACGTATGCTCAAAAAATATACAGCAAATCATCTCCTCCAAAATATTGACCCGTCACCCTCCCACTAATACCTCTTCCAATCATAGCTGAGTGAGAGGTATCTTCCCCTTGTGAGGATCATGAATAATGGTTGCTATGTAAGCTATATAGAACTCCTGAGTTATTACATAAGCTGCATAGAACTCCTACACCATAAAGGACATATCATCTAAGAGAATCTACTAACCACTTGACCCCATATCATGTTATTGTGTCCTCAAGTCCTAGTACATGGCTCAATCCATCGTCAATCAACTAAGGCTCCTCATATATCGATCGTACAGTTTTGTCTTGCCCCTTTGGCTGCAAACTGTCATTAAATATGGCCTTCATGCCCTCGACACCCCACTAGTAATAATAGGGTCCGGTGCTAAAGAAGATGATGGGGAAACTGAAGACTGGGTAGCTTCTCTATCCTGGGAGCCATCCTCCGAACTCTGCTCATCACTGAACCTGGTCATTTTTGGCATTCTACTCCCTATCCTCTCACAGCTTTCCTCATTAGACTGGGAAAGACTAATGGTCTCAGCTTGAGTCTGCCAAACTATAGCCACAACTCTCATATATGGTCGAGTCGCTGCTGGGTTAGGAGAGTATTATAAACTTCCATGGAACCACTCAGCTGGGTGTGATTGTCATTTGAGTGCTCATAATTAGTGGGCTCATCTCTGAGCTTCCTCTTGAAAGCCTCAATCTGAGCTCGATTGGCCTTTGGGGACACAGTATCTTAAAATTAAACAACAGACAAAACCACCATAAACCCCAACAATAAATGAATGAAAACAAGAAACACAAGAAAATTTACTTGGATCAATTGCAGATAGGTGATATGAGAACCAGGTATGACACATAGTTGGAACTGCAAGTCGTATTGTGTTCCCGTATACCAGAAGTGCATAGTAACAATAAACACTGGAACATTGTATGAAACCTAGGCATGACTCATAACCTAGGTTATAGGTCATAGATAGGTTTCGTATAAAGTTCCAGGGAGAAGAATTAGGACAGGCATGAGTCCATAAGACCTATCAACAACTCGTAGAGAAATCTACAACTCGTAAATAGTTTCATATGATTTGTTAATCAGAATATCACATCATTGGAACTTCCTACAAGTAGTAGTTATAACTCTAGACTCATCTACGAGTTATAAAACACTCTCATGCCTGAGATTTACAAGTACCTGATGTACCTCAACTCATCACACAAGCCCTTCAAATAATTTAAACACTATCCTGGCACCATTAAAGCAAGTATATGACAATCATATGCTATGTACAAGTTAACCAATACACTAATCATTGTAGCAAAACAAAGATTTACCCTATCAACAAGGATTTAGCAATCAATACTCATTTAAGTCATTCTTCCCCAACTAATTCAAACTTGCACCTATGTCACCACCCCAATTCCCACACAACAGTTTACTCAATCACATTCAAAGTTACTTAGGGTATAGCTTAGCAAGTACAATAATAATTTATCACCCACAGAATCCAACTAAATCAATATACCCCACACACAATCATACTCCTATGCAATTGATACTCAATCAACATTTATGAACAAATTGAAATCATTCACTCAAACAAGGGACATGATATCATGGGCATTCATATATAATATTAAGAAAATAACATTTGACTTCGGGCATAAACAATTAATCATTTTGTAGCATCTCTATTCTTTCATTAACAATGCTCATTTAATAAAGAACCACATGCCCATTATATCAACTCATTCATATTCATCCACTCACACTTTTAAAATCAAAGTAAATGAAGAAGTTAATGATTAATCAAGAAACATACCAAGTGTGTAGGTGAAATGGAGAGAGAAGACTGAGAGGCCAAACAACCTTAGTTGCCAGAACTTCTTGTTGGAAATAGAGTTGGTGCTAGAAAAATAGTATAAAAAGGGTAGGGGAAAGAGATTGGGGTAATTTTTCAATAATTACGGTTAAATGTGGGGTCAAATTAATTTTGACCCCCTTTTATACTTTACCTAGTTACCCTTAAAAATTACCAGGTCGTGTCTATGAAACCTCGACTATTAGTCATAGCATTGTATATGACTCATAGGTCCTAGCCTTGTGACCACTCAACATTTTCAATATACCTAGGTTCCATGAACCCCATTCATGACTCGTAGCTTGGACTATGAATTGTAAAGTTAGCTCGTAAATGGAGTGCACTTTAGACCTGCTCATTGTAACTCTCTACAAGATAGGGTTACAGGTCATAAAGTGCAATATGACTCATAAGCGTGGTCGTTGAGACTACATCAGATATAATTATCAACAAAACTTTAAATTTTTATTCTAAACCTATATGCTCCTCATAAAATGCACTTGCACCTTAAAGGGAACAAATTCAACGTCAAAAATATCAAATAAAACACAAACAAACAATCAACTCAAAATTCAAAAAACTGAAGAAAAAAAATATCAAAACTAAGCTAAAATATCAAAATGCTTGGGTTGCCTCCCAAGTAATGCCTAATTTATTATTGCGGCATGACTTAGTTATCTTGAGTGCTTAGAATTCCTCAATATCCCAAACTTCAATTTTCAGTTCATCCAGATGCTTCATAGATTGGCGGATATCGAAAACCACTTCTTTATCATTCTCCCTAAATATGAGTTCATTCATATCTACTAGGCCTCTCCCTATGGCCGGAAATGGTCTTTCCAAGATAATGGGGACCTCAAAATCAATTTCACAATCAAGTATCACAAACTGGGAATATGAATTTGTCAACTTTCACCAACACATCAAAAAGATTTCCCTCTTTTTTCTTGATTATACTATCCGCCATTAACAACCTCATTCTTGTAGGAGTAGGAGAACCCAAACTATGCTTTTTGAAGATTGTAAGAAGCATCAGGTTTATAGTAGCAGCGAAATTGCACAACGGCCTTGCAAAATCTACATCACCAATGCATTGGGGTCTTCATTTTTTTGAACTAAGTATTTAGTGTTAATTGCACTATAATGTTGAAGCTCTTATGAGAACTCTTTACTTACCGTGCGCTTCTGAAACGACCCCAAAAAGTGCCCAAAAATGTGCCTCGGAAAGCCAAAAATTTGATTTCTTTATATCTAAAAATCTATTTTGTTTTTCTAAAATCCAACTTCATATTCTTGTTCAGGGGGTCCAAATTAAGGTGGCAAGGGTCTAACCTTAATTTTAAAGCGAAGAAATCAATTTATGAGATTGCACATAGTGCAATTTCCAAAGAGCTTTTCGCATCGTTTTCACGACGTGGAGTAGTGTAATTGGAGTTTCTGCATCTCCTCCATGATGTGGAGATGTGTATCTGGGCGCTATTTTTTTTAGCCTGCTGAATATTTTTTCTAAGTGTTGGGCCCAAATTTTCCAAGCGTGTTTTCACTTATACTTAGTATTATTTTACTCTTATATCACTCTAAACATTTCCTAAAACCCATTCCCACATCTAGTCTTGTTTTACTCTTAAGAACCAAGTCCCACAACCCTCATCCGGATTTAAGGATTCTCTTCAAGCTTCAAGTCTCCATTGTCAACCTTCACCAAGAATTTCTCCAAAGTTAAGGTATGTGGTATTGATCTATTGGGTCCTTTCACCCGTGGTGCCTAAACCCTCTTTTACTTAATATTGCATGATTTAAATTTGATTTTACATGTGGGTCTTGTATATTAAGAAATTTAAAGCACAATGATTTTAGTACATGAAAGTATGGTTGTTTTAGCATGTTTTGAGCTTCAAATCTTGGATCAAATGTTGGATTTGATGAGGGATTTTGATATGAATATCTTGAGGGTATTGAAAGGTGTTGATTAAAGGTTTTACCACAGATTTTCTTGTATAATTTCATCTATAAATTGCATGCTCTTTTACCCCCATTACACAAGCCTATGGTGTTTAATAAAATGTCCGGTTATAGTTTCTTGAGGAATTGAAGGTCCGAAGACTCATTCACTAGGGTAATGGATGCGATTATTACCAACCTAAATGAAGGGTTTATTTCTCATTCACAAGGGTGATGGGTGGGATCATCACCAACCTACCGAGGGGTTTGTACCTTGGAGAGCTAGCTTGGTCTCATCTTCACATATGATAATCTATACGAGTATGATTTACTTAGCATATTTTACTTATGCATTGATCATACATGCGATATTGCTATACTATATTTATTGCCTATCTTCTTGCATTTTTTATTGTGATACCTATCTGTTATTGCATTGCATCCCATATACTTAATGCATTCAAATATACTAATGCATACTCTTGTCTACATGATATAACCATGTAGGAACTGGTGCCCGAGTTGATCATCCTCCTCTTTCCCCACGTGGTTAGACAGTGCTACTCTAAGTTTGTGGTGAGTCCTCCATTTTAGGGACTTTGGTTATGTCTTTTCCCTATTATCTATGTATTGAGACACTACATTATGTTATATTTGACTATGAGGGTTTGCCCGGTTACCATGTGTTGGCCCCCACTCTTTTTATGTTTTAGAGGTATATGTTGGACAAGGTATGTACTATTTATGAGGTTGACTCTTGACTTTTGACTTCAATGTTTATGCAAGTCTCCTTAGTCCCCTTGCCCTTACTTTAATTCAATATGTCTTTTTATGCTTCCGCAACTGAGAATGTGTGACGATATGCTAAGAGGCTTATTTGGGGTCCCTTCGGGTTCCCAATTTGCCGTGTCACTTCTAGGACCTAGGCTTGGGTTGTGACAGCTTCTTAGTCACCAAATCCTTCATATAAGTAGCATAACTGAACATTTACTCCAATGTTTTGATAAGGGGAATGTGGATGGACAATTGCTTTAACATGAAGAGGAAATGTTTGAACTTACCATCGTTCTCCTTTTGTTTGAGTCTTTCGGGAAATGGAGGAGGAGGCTTTGGGGTAGTCTTATACTTTTTTTGACTCTTTAACTAATTCACTACTTACTCCATCTTTGTTGCCTTCATATCCTTCATTCACAACCTTTTCCGCAACTATCTCTTCATGCACATTGTACACACCTACCAGTATTAGAGGATCAATTGTATTCTTACCTACCTTAGTCGAGACTGCTATACAATGCCCATCATTCTTTAAATTTTAAACCATATTTCATGGCAATGTACCTTTCTGGTGTTGATTCAATTGTGTAGTAACTTGACTAAATTGTTGGTTAAGTTGCTTAATGGCCACCAAATGAGACTATCTTTTGATTTGTGCTCGAGATATCAAATTTCATTCCCTTTAAAGTCTTATCTTGTGTTTCAGCCTTTTCCACCATGCTTAAACATCTCTTCAATCCTTGAATTGCTAGCCCCGACATCATAATTATGGGCTGACACATATGGACTATTCCGAAAACCATCTCTTCTACCCCACTTAGCTTTAGGAACCTTATTACTCTCAAAATAATCACCATGGTTATCTCTATAAGCACTTTCTCTATTGTAGTTCCGACCTTAGTTCTTGAACCTTAATGCCAACAATTTGAATTAGACCCTTAGGCATTGTTTCAAAAATCCACCACTTGATCACCCATAAAACAAGCATCATCAGCATAATAATGCTCTTCAAACATAGGCGCTCTAGGACATTGATGGACTACCGTATGCACTCCTTGATTTTGTTTAATCACCAAATCCATACTCGTGCGGAGTTGAGCAAGTTGTTGCATGATCTCCTCATTGATCTTAGCTAGCTCTGAACTAACATTTATAGTACATGAGCTCCTTGTAGAAGTTTTCTCCGTTTGCCCCCATGCATGGTTGATTTTGACCACAAGCTCCATTCTCTCAGTGATCCTTATGAACGGTTATTCCAAGAACATGCCCCCATTATAGTATTAACACAAGCTAGACTATTTTCATCAAGGCTAGAATAGAAACTCTCTACCTAGGCATCGTCAATAATTGTTTAGTCTAGGATGCTTCTCAAATACTTTGTAAATCTATCCCACATTGTACTAATTGAATCACCAAGTAATTGCTCAAAATTATTGATTTGATCTTTTAATTTGAGCTTCTTTGACCTCGGGAAGTACCTTACAAAGAAAGCCTCCTGGAAATCTGCCCAACTGGTGATTGAGCTTTGTGGGAGTTCCGATAGCCACACCACTGCATTACAAGTAAGAGATAGAAGGAACACACGTAACCCAATAGCATCCATGGAAAGATTTTGTATCCTCATCATGCTCTTGCAAACAAAGGCTACATTATGTAGATGGTTATGAGGATCATTTAAAGGTAGACCCGTAAACAAACTATGATTTATAAGTATTTGGAGAAATCAACTTGAAAACACAAACTTAGTGTCAGCTGATAATGGTGGCAACACTATAGCTCCCTTTACGTCCATGGCCATAGGATTCAATCTAATTGATTCCATCCATAGGCATTATCATTGAAGTCCCTAGGTTGTGCCCTATTCTCCAATGGTGGTGGATTGTCATCCTTATTCTCAATATTATTGTTCCAATTCATATCTTCATTAACCGCAATATTAGCATTTGCTTGTGCCATTCTCCTTGTAACCAATTGGATCTCTAAATATTAGAGCTAAGTGAATGCCTTGGCTCCTTGTATTGGCCATACAATACCTAGTATACTCTGCAAAGAAACTAAACCAATAAAAAGAAAAACAAAAGTAAAATACAAGAGAGCTGAGAAATTAACACTTGAATTATACTACTAGTGAATCAAAATCAAAGTCTCACCATATTCCCCAACAATGGCACTAATTTTCATTGATCATGCCCAAGATAGACCTCTTTTTGAAGTAATAAACCTAACCAAGGTTAGGGTCGAATCCCATAGGAAATATAGGACTTTGCAACTTGGTTCATCAATAATCAACTAGTGCAATTATCTTAAAAGGGGGTGGGGGTTTGCAATGATCGACAGGAAATTTAATCAGACTAATAAAGATTGAAAGACAAGTAATAATGGAGAACAACTTGGGTATTATGCTCCCCATGATTCACTAACTCAATATCCCAAGATAGCATAATTCTCAACTAAAATATTTTGTGTAGGACGGTAATTTAGGTTCTTCCAACCCTTTCATCAAAAGTGAAGGTCAAATTTCTCTATAAGACTTGGTTCATCTCCATAGTATGCTCAATCAACTATTACCCAGAGTCCCAGTCAACCTCCCTTTGGTTGAGTTCGGTTGGTTAGACGAGAATACATCATCGAATCCTATTAATCATGATCTTTTTCTATTCATTACCACCTGGATTGGGAAGGTAACGCAAGGCAAGTTCTAATGTTGGCCACCACTAGAAAACATTCAAAATAAAGATAAATAATTAATACATACAAATACCCCTTCTAAGAATTGCAAATCATTTGGGTTTTCTAAGTTAGATTCTCATGGTTCTGACAAGTCCAAGTTATGGGTTTAGCTACTCATAACATGGGAAAATAAAAAAACAATGAATAGAGAAAACAAAGTTAATCATTTACCCAAGAAAATTGAATAACAATAAAACCCAATGTTTATTGAGAATTATAAGATTGAAAGTTTAATTTAATCCATAAGAGAATCTCTTCTCCAAATGTAGTCTCCAAAACTAAAACTCTAAGAATATTCTAATTTCTTCTTTTCTACTCTATTCTCAGTGGCTCTCTCTGTACAGTAACTGAAAAACTTAAAAACTCCCTTAAATGATCTAGTATTTTCTATTTATAGTATTTATAAATAAGTTCCTAAATTAATTAGGAAAACTGGTTGGAGCATGATACGAGTCATAGTTACGACTCTTAACTAGGGTTAGGAGCCATAATTGGGCTTTCGTGGTCAGCATCCTGCATCTTAGACTTCAGTAATATGAAACACCTTCATGAGTCGTAGTCTGATCTATGATTTGTATCAACTTCTCATAGTCTTCATTTGCATCACTTTGTCCAAATCTAATCAACACTAAAAATCTCTACGAAACCTCTATTTACCACCTATAGATAGAACTATGGCTTGTCACTAGGTCTCATATGGCTGAATTTTAGCTTTTTTTTCAACACTAAAAACCTTCAAGAGACTACCTCTATGACACATACACTGAGATACAACTCGTAGAGGGTCGTATGTCCTCGAAAACCAGCAGAACCTGCAACTTTTCAAAAAATTATGCCAACCTACTTTTCCTATAAAAATAAAGACAAAAACAAATAAAAATCATAAAAGTTGCATTGGGAGCACACAAAATCCTACGTTTTAGACATAAAATGTGCTGTATTTTGACAGCACATCACTTAGGCACCCAGATATTTTTTTACCCCTATATATTCTACTTTTGCTTGATTTGGTGCATTGGGGACAATGCACAACCTTTTTGATGGGGTGTGGGTAGTTATGGCCCTTAGTGAAGTCTTAGTAGCTTATGGTCTATAACTACCCTAAACTTTGATCCCAAGGTTTTCTTGCCTATGTTCATTTTCCTCATGGATATTTATTTTCTATTGAACCAACATGTTTAAGATGTTTAGATAATTTGTCTAGCATGTAGTACTAATAATTTTGGCATGTATCATGTTCTTATGTTTTGTCTTGATAATTAGTACCCATAAATATTTTGATTAGTAGTTAAATGTTAACCATGCATGTTTAGGTGTTTGGAAATATTTTTTCTAATAAGTAGTTAAATGATAACCATGCATTTTATGTACTAACAGATACATCTTTACCTACATGATCTAACCATGTATGGATGGACAATGAGGAGATTGTTCTATTACATGGATATATTTGGATTCTTAGGATTGAAGACGTGTTAGTAAGTTTGCATACCTCAGGAACAATGCCTATGATATTTTCTTTTATGTTAAGACTTTATCACTTTTATTCTTCGATACATGTCTTGTGGGTGAGCTAGTGAGGTTTGTGCTAGTCCTTGCTAAGATCTATGATGTAGAGACATGATTTGGACTTTAGTGGATTGATATATATTCCCTTTTGGGAACTATGACAATCTTACAATGTTTATATTTTCACTTGATTATTGTCTTGTATGGTTATTTTACCTTATGAATGCTTATGATATGAACACATGACATTGATGGGATGTCTTTGGGTGTCATATACGATGTCTCACAACTAGGCTCTAGGTCTAGGTTGTGACTTAAAGCTTGACCCCGAAGCGTGAGGAACTCACCAACAATATTCAAAGCACAAATCAAACTTTATTCACGAAATGGAGAAATAGTCGCATTGTCCATCCCAATATGGTTAGAGCATATAGGCAAAGAGTATACATTAGTATGTTGAATGTACTATGTATGTAGGTATGATGCAATGACTTGACCTAGGGCCTAGTCATCATATAACGAATGAGATACCTGATTGCACCACTTCTAAGCCATCTACAATATCTCAAGCATTCATAGGTAGAAGACTTTAACATTTCTAGAATAAAAAGGGAAAAGGTGTATGGAGCAACATATGACAACAAATGTAAGGGCCCAGACCTCCGAAGGCATTAAGGATGCTTAGAAATTAGGTTTCCATTATTTTTGACCATGATGCCTCTCTAGGGATACCTCCACGAGCCATGGAGTAAACCTTGGGGTAACACTTGTCCTTTCAAATGGCTTCTTATGGCTTCAGGAGAGGTTCGAGGTCAAGGTGTACTCCATGGAGCATTTCATGGCTCGTGGTCCTTACAACTAGCCATGAAAGGAGATTTTGGAAGATACCTTACTTTCAGGCCATAATTTTGACTAAGGCAACTACAAAGGTTAGTTGTACGGACCGTACAACTTACCATTGACCGTGGTGGCCTTCCATGAAAGTTCCCTGAACTAAATATTTTCTAATTATGGAAGTATCATTTTGGAACTTAGAATTTTTCACAGACTGAACCATGGACCGTAGAGAGTTTCACGGACCGAGAAGCCTTTAGTGGGAATACCCTTGGCATAATTCTTTCTAAGTATCAAAGGGGATATTTTAAGGACCATTGTACGATCAATACAGCTTTGTACGGACATTGGTACATTCGTACGCGACCCCTAGAATAAAATCTAAGTCTGCTTCATTAATGGACTTTTTATAATTATGGTTTATTTTAAAGGTCTTTTAGGACCATAGTACCTATCCTAAGCCCCTAAATTAGATTATACCCATTCCTTATGCTTATTCACTCTCATTATACACTCAAGCTCTAAAATTCAATTCCTAGGTTCTCTCTTAAAAGTCTAGTGTTGAAGATTCATGCTAGGATTTCAAGTGAGCTTTCAATCAAAGTCAATTCCACCCTAATTCTTCTATGTTATTCTAAGGTATATGGGATTGATTCATGATTCCCTTCCAATCATGAAGACCCAAAAATCTATTTCTTTAATTTTATGATTTCTAAATATGATTTACAAATGGGTCTCTTAAATTAGTTTAAATTTCTTGAAATTGAGCTATAGGCTGAGCTTAATAATTGATTTTATGATCATTTGAATCTGATTATTATGATTTACATTGACTTATGAAGAATGAATATTCTTGTCCTTTTAATTTATAAATCTATGCATGGGTAAATTCAAATATGTTTTAATTATTGATTTCTTGATGGATTTTATGTGATTTCTTCTTATTATGATATCTTAATTATGAATTTCTAATATCTATGCTATTCTTTCATTCCTCATGGCATATTCATGCATGAACAAGTATTTTAATGAGATTTATGATGTGGGTTAAGACCCAATTATGATTATGACAATAATTTCAAGTATGTATGATAATGACATGACATGTGATCACATAATGACTATGATATGGATTTTAATCACTTATGGGTAAGGATTCACCAACTTGTTTAAGTATGAATGAGCTACTCATATGCACGTATTCATGAATTTAAAGTATCATTTGGGTATTTACCTCAACTATGCATGATTATGAAGTATGTTTAGCTTTTAACCCTAAGTATGCATGAATATAGGTTGAAAGACTTATGCCTTGTTTTCAAGTATGCATATTAATATGTATTCTCATCGGATGTTAACCTAGAACCGAATGAGATTAGAGGTGGGGATCGATCTAAGAGGTCCTTATATAAAGACTTTATTTCTTATAAGTATATGCCAGTGTAGGTTCATGTTTATGCCACTTTAATGGATGATTATGTTGTGAAAATCCATTTGAAAAAGCTGAGGTATAAGGAAGGTTGCCATCACACTTAAAAGACCAAGTTGTAAGGTATGTGTCATGACACAAGCCTAGGGCCTAGACGTGACACGGCTCATGGGAAACTCGTAGGGACCCCAAGCAAGCCTCTTAGCACATCATTACATCTCCTTGGTCGCAGAAGCAATAAAATGACAACAAGAGATAGTAAATAGGGATAAATGGGGCTAATGAACATCTTTCATATCATAAACATCAAGAGTCAAGAGAGAGTCAAAGCGCATAGCATTATATATAACATGTCCAACAACTACTCTAACCATAGAACTTAGTGGGGGCAAAGCCAAGCAATTGTGCTCACCCTCATAGTCAATATATATGATAGAGAAAGAGAGTCAATACATAGCATAAGAACATAGATGTTGTCCCCGAAATGGAGAACTCATGAACTAGCTTGAGAGAAGTCGTACTAGCCACATGGAGGTGGATGATCAAGTGGGGCTCCAGTTCCTATAAGTTAAAATCATATAGGAATAAAGTAGGCATTAGTATGTTTGAATTTACTAAGTATATAGGATGCAATGCAATAAGAGATAGGCAACATAATCAAAAAGCATAATCATGAGTAATAGATAGAATAATAACAATATGACATGTACGAATAATGCTTGAAGTAAAATATACTTATATAAAACATATTACATGTGTAACAAGAGACTATCATGATAGACCTAGCATACTAGTACTTGGAATCAAAGGCATAGCCACCCTTGGAGGGTGATCAAGGTATATACCCCTCAATCGGTAGATGGAAATCACACCCTCCATCATAGTAGTCAAGGTAGTAACCCCTCAATGTGGTTAATGGACTTCAAACCCTCCATCAAAGTGGTCAAGGTATCAAACCCTCAGCATGGTTAATGGACTTCACACCCTCCATCATAATGGTCAAGGTATCAACCCCTCAACATGGTTAATGGACTTCACACCCTCCATCATAGTGGTCAAGGTATCAATCCCTCAACATTGTTAATGGACTTCACACCTTCCATCATAATGGTCAAGGTATCAACCCCTCAACATGGTTAATGGACTTCACACCCTCCATCATAGTGGTCAAGGTATCAATCCCTCAACATTGTTAATGGACTTCACACCTTCCATCATAATGGTCAAGGTATCAACCCCTCAACATGGTTAATGGACTTCACACCCTCCATCATAGTGGTCAAGGTATCAATCCCTCAACATTGTTAATGGACTTCACACCTTCCATCATAATGGTCAAGGTATCAACCCCTCAACATGGTTAATGGACTTCAAACCCTCCATCATAGTGGTCAATGTATCAACCCTTCAACATGGTTAATGGACTTCACACCCTCCAACATAGTGGTCAAGGCAAGCACCCCTTCAATAAGGTATGAGCAACATGCAACCCTAGGGATACGTTTGAAGAAATCATCACTATATTACATTACTTTCATCATCATAAAGTCACATAGCTCATATACCATGCATAAGGCCTTCAGCAAATAAAGAATCAATAACCAGATATTTTATGGAACACTTAGCGGATGTGTAGTGCTAATATAAGACTATGCAATTAAAGAGTGAAATTATGCAAGAAATCTTGAAGTAAATGATCCCACCAATACTTGATAACACCATCATAAAATATACAGCAAAAACCTTCATCATATTTCAAGATAGATCTAAGATTCATAGCTCAAAATATGCTAAAATAATCACAACTTCATGGAACCCCAACATAGTGTGTAATGAAATTCATAATAAGTAAGATCCATGATTAAATCAACTTTAAATCATGCAATTTAAGTTAAAAAGAAGCTTGGGCACCATGGGTGAAAGGACTCAATGGTTAAAACTCATATATGATAACTTTAGAGAATTCTTTAAGAAGATTGGAATAGAGACTTAAAGCTCAAAGAAAAACCTTAAGATCCGGATTGAGTTTTGGGACTTGAAAATTGGGGTGAAATATTTCTATATGTGTTTGAGTGAGTATTAGGGAATATTTTCAATGATATGATGGTGAAATATGGCTAAGTATAGTATTTTTACACATGGGATGGCTTTGGCCCAAGATCTAAAATCCTTGGGATGAAGTGAAAAACTGCACAAAAATTACACAAGGACGCGCCAGGGGCGCGGAAACGTCACTAGAATTTGATTTTTGTGAAATTGAAATTGTGATTCGTTTGCTCTAAAATTGGGGTTAGACCTATTTCCCACTCAATTTGACACCCTAATCAAGAATATGAGGTTAGATTTTTGATATCACACACGAATTTTGAGATATATGGAAATTATAATTTTGGACACTTCTGAGGTACATTTTTGGGAAGTTTTTGGGATCATTTTAGTATGGTTTGGCTTTTGCAAGTAGTCTACTCTTAACTCAGTATAGAGATATACATGAGAGATTCATGTAATAGCTTGCATGGTCTAGATGCCTATTAAGATTAAATCGTCGTATGTTGAAGTGTTATGACATTCATGTATCTTGGATTTCATGGCATATTGATATTATATTCTTTCCCATATACTTCACTCTATATAAATGTGCCATTGTAATCTAACATCAATTACAGGTCAATATGTTCATAAGCATTTGCATGCCCGCATACTTTGTACATTCAAACGTACTAACACATACTTTTGCCTACATGATCTAACCATATAGGGATTGGAGATCATCTTCCTCCATTTCTTGATGGTTTGATTGGATTATGAGCTTGCTAGATATGAGTCCATTTCTCCAAGAACAAGACCCACCTTCATCTTTCTATTATGTTATATTCACTTATGCCATTACTTAGAATGTAGGCCCTGGACATGTCTTGGCCCCTATTCTATTTTATGAACTAAAGGCATTGTTGGACATCATGTAAACTCTATATTCTAGCTCATTATGTGTTATACCTATTACTTATGGAGACTATGTTTATGTCTATATCCCAAAATTCACCCGTGATATTGAAAATATGACTTCATATTCTTCATCAGGGGGAAAATTTAGTGGAAAATGAGTCTAACCCTGATTTTAGAGCAAATAAACCACAATATCAAATTCTCAAAATTCCTTTTCCAGAATTTGTCCGCAACTCTGGTGTGACGCGGCCAGGGCATGAACTAGTGTTATTTTTGCCCAGTTATTTTGAATTCGGTCCAAGACATTTGGGTCTTGGTCCTAAGTCCTCCCATGCATAAAAATACCTACACTTAGTTATATTTCACCTTCATATCATACAAGACATTCCCCAAAACCCACTTTAACACCTAGACTAATATTTTACCCCAAAATTCAAGTGCCAAAACTCACCGGATCTTAAGGATTTCACTCAAGCTTCACGTCTCCATTTCTAATCTTCATCAAGTGATTCTCCAAATTCAACGTATGTGGGTTTCAACCATTGCGTCCTTTCACCCAAGGTGCCCAAGCTTTCTTTTTACCTAAATTACATATTTCTAAGTTGATTTTACTTATGGGTCTTCCATTATGAATTTGACTATGAATTAAGTTGGGGTTTCATAAATATTTTTAAGCATGTTGAGATATAAATCTTAGATTTAGCTTGAGGTTTGGTGAAGGTTTTTGATTTATGTTACATGAGGGTGTTACCAAGTGTTGGTGGGTGTCTTTACATTAAGTTTTCTTGCATGGTTTGAGTCTTGAATTGCATAGTTTTACACTACCATTGTACACCCAACAAGTGTTTGATAAAACATCTTTTAATATATCTTGACTTGTTGAAGGCCTAATGCTTGGCATCTGAGTTAAGTGACTTTATGATGATCAAAGGATGTTATGTATATGTTGAATCCAAGAGAAGTGTTTATTGTGTTGTGAGTTGAGTCCATGAGAAATGTCTATTATGTTGTGAGTTTAAGTCCATCAGAAGTGTCTATTGTGTTGTGAGTTGACCATAGCCAATTGATGGGTGATGCCTCAATCCCCTAGGATAGGGGTGGTAAGCCATCAACCAATTGAGGGGTTGATACCACAATCACCTAGGATGGGGGTGGTAAGCCATCAACCAATTGAGGGTTTGACTCCTCAATCACTACTAAGGGGTGGTCTACCTTAGATTCCAAGTACTAAGTTGCTTGGTCTTTGATGATGGTCTATTTCTACTAATGTAATATTTTCTACATATAAGCATGTTTACTCCAAGCATCATCCATGCATCCTATATTGTTATATGTTCATCTATTACCTAATTGTGTATGTTAATTATGATTCCTATCTATTATTGCATTGCATCCTATATACTTAATACATTCAAGTGTAATAACGCATACTCTATGCCTACATGATATCACCATGTAGGAACCGGAGCTCCTATTGATTATCCTCATAGCTAGATAGATTGTTCAAGTTAGCTTATGGTGACTCCTCAAGTCCGGGGACAATATCTATCTTCTCTCAAGCTTATGTTTATACTATGTCTTATATGTTTTGATTACCTATTGTCATTATTATGAGGGTGAGCCCGGTTGCTTGTCTTGGCCCCCACTAAGAATCTATGGTTTAGAGGTGTTATTGGACATATTATGTATCTATGCTATGAGCCTTAACTCTCCTCAATAGACTATGAATTCCATAATGATGGTTTCTTCTTGCACATGTATTATGTTCTATGTAAGCATGATTTACTTAAGCATTTATTATACATGCCATATTACTATTATGATATCTATTGCTTATCATTTTGCATTTTGACCATGTTGCCTATCTCCTGTTGTATTGCATCTTACATAATTAGTACATACAAATGTACTAACACATACTTTATGCGTACATGATGTCATCATGTATGAACCAGAGCCCCACTTGAGCATCTTCTTCCATATGGCTAGTACGATCTCTCTCAAACTAGTTGGTGAGTACTCCATTTCGGGGATAATGTCTATGACATCATGCTACTAAGACTATCTTTTATTTATGTATGTACTGACTATGAGGGTGAGCCCCATTGCTTGTCTTGGCCCCCGCTCTTATTTATGTAGTACAGGTGTTGTTGGACAAGTTATACAATTATGTTATGAGCCTTGACTCTCTTGATTTAATGATGTCTTATTTTATTAAAGGCTTTCCCTTAGCCCCTTTTTCCCTTATTTCTACTCTCATTAATGTTTTTTAATGATTTTGTGACCAAGGATGTGTAATGATATGTAAAGAGGCTTGTTTGGGGTCCCCTCGGGTTCCCCATTCATCATGTCACATCTAGGCCTTAGGCTTGGATCGTGACAAACTTAGTATCAGAGCACTAGGTTATTAATGGTTCTTAGCATCCAATATACCGCATCGATTAAAGTCCTATAATGGTCATGTTGTGCACCACAATTATGAGTAGGAGGCTATGAGATGTTTTAGGAAATATTTCCCTTCTTTATGTTCTACGTCGTGCTATAGAGTTAAAAGTTTTTCCCCCCTAATGATTTTTCTTTGCTATGCTAGATCATGCCTAACCCAAGAGGAAAGACAGCCCGCACTCCCGAGGAACAACTGACTCATGGTGAGCTCCAGGATGCTCTCACTTTGCTAGCTCAAGCTATGGCCAATCAAGTTAATCAAGGGGCCCAAGGCCCTCATGCTCCTACCCTCGGGTCTAGGGTGAGACACTTCATGAGGAGGAACCCACTAGAATTCTATGGGTCTAAGGTAGATGAGGACCATCAAGAGTTCATTAATGAGGTCTACAAGGTATTGGTTATCATAGGTGTTAGATCGGAAGAGAAAGCAAAGTTGGTGGCCTACCAATTCAAAGGGAAGCACAAATATGGTTTAATCAATAGAAGGAGGAGAAGGGAATCAATAATGTGGTGTTTTAGGAGGAGTTCAAGGCGGCTTTTCTTAATCGATTCTTCCCTCTTGAGCTTAGGGAGACCAAGATGGTGGAGTTTATGAATTTTTAACAAGGGTCTATGAGTGTGAGGGAGTATTTCATCAAGTTCAATCAACTCTCTAAACATGCTCCCCACATGGTTGCCGACCCAAGGTCTAGAATGAACAAGTTCGTGATGGGTGTATCCAATTTGGTGAGTAAGGAACGTCAGTCTTCCATGTTGATTAGTGACATGGTTTTGTCCTATTTGATGACCTATGCCAAACAAATGGAGGAGGAAAAGTTGAGTAAGAGGAGGAGAAATGAGGCCAAGAAGGCTGGTTTTGAGGGAAAGTTCCAAAGTCGAGAGCGTGGCCGGTTCCATCATGGCCAAGGGTCTTCTCTTGCTTCTAATAGGGGGTTTGCCAATGATTTCCCTAGGACCCAAGGTGTTGGTGGTGTGATTCCTAATAATGTGTGTACAAAATATGGTAGGGCTTATAGGGGCCATGTTTGAAAGACACTAATGCATGTTATGGATGTGGGGAAGTGAGTCACAAAAAGATTTATTATCCTCGTAACCGCAACAAGGGTAATGAGGTTTGTCCTCAAGGTGCAAATGCGGTTCCTTTGGAAAGAGGTGGTCAACAAAGTGGTGCCCTAAGACACAATCGCTTCTATGCACTTCGAGGGAGGCAAGGGGTTTAGGGGGTTCCCAATATCGTCATCGGTATATTAAAAGTCTTTGATTTTGATGTGTATGCATTGATTGATCTGGGTTTAGCTCTTTCTTTTGTTACCTCCTTTGCTGCCAAAATGTTTCATGTTGAGTCCAAATTGTTGTGTGAGTCTTATGAGGTCTCTACTCCTATTGGTGCATCTATTGTTGCTAGAAAGGTGTATAGAAATTGTCTCGTTTGCATTTTGCATAAGATATTGCCTTGTGATCTTGTTGAGTTGGAAATGGTGATTTTGATGTCATACTTGGGATGGATTGGTTGAAACAACCCCCAAAAGTGCCAGAAAATGTGATTCGAAAAGCCTAGAATTTTAAATTCTATATATCTCAAATTCTGTGCGCGATATCAAAAATCCTACTTCATATTGTTGTTCAGGGGGTCAAAATTGGGGAAAAAGGGTCTAACCTCAATTTAAGAGCAAGTAGCAATTATTATTTTTCAAGTGACAAATTGCAGTGAGCATTTTACGCCCCTGGCACAATACGGAGAGCTCGCACAGATGAATTGAAGTTATCTTCGCGTCCTCTTCGCGATGCAGAGAGGTGTAATTTTCTGTCTGGTGATTTTTTTGTGAGGTCCAAGACTTTTATGTTTTGGACTTAAGTATTCCTAAATGTGTTTTTACCTATACTTAACCTTATTTGACCCTCATATCATCCTAAGCTGAAACGACCCCAAAAGTGCCTAAAGACGTGCCTCGAAAGTTCCCAGAATCTTGTTTTCTATATATCTAAAAATTTGTTAGTTATTTCAAAAATTAAATTTCATATTCTTGTTCAGGGGGTCCAAATTAGGGTGAGAAAGGTCTAAACTTGAATTTAAAGCAATGGAATTAGATTATGAAATTTCACTTGGTGCGATTTCCAGAGAGCCTCCGCATCCTCTCCTCGATGGGGAGATGTGTATTTTCTGCATAGTTTTTCTTAGTTCATCCAGAATTTTCTATGTGTTGGGCCTATGTTTTTTTCCAAATATGTTTTTACCTATACTTAGCAAAATTTTACCCTCACATACCCCAAAATATTTCCCAACACTTATTCAAACACTTAGCCATATTTTCACTCCCAAATTCAAGACCCAAA
>BAUE01065764.1:0-27784 GCA_000787875.1 Solanum virginianum | reverse complement strand
TAGAAGTCAAACTCATATGCAAACATCAGAAAATATTTCCTTTTGGTTTTCTAAATATCAAATGGATGCATAACATACAGGAATGATAGAGTCTTCCAAACTCGCACCATTCCATAACATCACACTAGAAAGTTCAAATCTCCAAAAATCTCTGACACAAATCACAAACGTGGGATAAGTGAGCCGACGTCCCTGAACTCACAAATCCTATAGTAAATGTGGCATGAAGCCACCAAACCAAAGGCCCAATCTCACCATATCACCAAACTAAGCGGAGCCGACCCTTGGGCCGAGCCAACCCCACCATACATAGCCAACTTTGGAATATATATAGTATATTATGCATGACAATAACAGGCCCGGAAACTGGTGAACGAGGTTATAATAGGCACAAATAGAGTCGTGAAAAGTCATATGCACAAAATTATTATCAAAAATCTCAAAGTAGTAGTAAAATGTTCTTATTCAAAAATAATGTATTATTTATCTTAAGTTCTTTCAGAGTTGTCAATTTCTTTCAAAACTTATCAATAGGAATAAAATCTTTCAAAATTAATTTACAATGTCACATACTTCTTCCCAACTTGTGAATTTCAAGAATACGAGAGTCAAATTAAGACATATTTGCTAAAGTATATTAAAGACAAATAGGGATCTTATTCATAGTGCTAGGAATATATACTGTTTCAAACTTTTCACACTTTTCATACTTTCACAACTTACACACTCTAAGTTCTTAAAAACGAAAAATAGGACTCATTTCTATAAGTATGCCAAGAAGCGAACATAGGACATGTACTAGCCCGATTTACCAAGTAAGAGGGATTTTTTTGGGGACCTATAACCTTAACAATGTTAACCAAAGTCATGCCATAAACCAAAATGCTTTACATACCTCTCTTTCTTTGCCAAACTAACTCCAACGTCAAGCCAATCCAAATTACTCTTTCGGACGCCCAACATTTACAAAAAAAAATCACAATAGCATTCATAATTAGTTATAATCCTTTGCGGGCCTTAAACCCCAAGTTTTGCTCCTAATTTTATAAAAATTTCGCCAGCACTTTCCCTTATTTTGGACCACCCCGAGAATCCATCTCGACTCCAATTAATCAACAACAACAACAACAACCCCACAACCAACAATGAACCTTTCTAAGGCCATAATCTCGCTAAATTTACTAACGAACTTCGTTTTCATCACAAATGTAAAACAGGGAAGCATACACTTTATATACCTATTTACCATATTCAAGCACTTTGATCAACATACCTTATAACCCTTTTAAGAAATTCAAATCGCCCAATCCATAAAATAATGTGTTTTCTTGACCAACCAACACATCCACGCTACTTGGGGGACCCAATATACTAGGCTTATAGCATCAAAATAATAAGAGAATCAAAAATTGTAATTTTTCTTTTGGGCACTGTAGCAACCCGTGGCCCTTTTTTTTCGGTGGGAAATGTTTTTGAGTTGGAATTTTTGCTAAGTATGGAAAGGTTATGTTCTTGATCCCTCTATTATACATATATAGATATAAGAAGGCTTCTCAAGTGGCCAAGTGTATAGGAAAGCTACACCCTTTAAAATGGGGCCACCTCTAATTTCATATAGAATTCAAGTTTGGGATATTCACTTTGGTCCCCAAACTTTTCCTATGTGAACCAATTAAGGACACATAAATCCTAACCCCCAAGTTTTGAAATTTCCACTTGAGTTCTCAAACTTTTCAAAAATATGCTTAAGTCCCAAATTTTACCAAAAATTGCAATATTGGTCCCAAATTTCATAATTGGTCCAAAACACCACAATACGGGTTCTAACACTCAGAGCCTCTATCTACGCCACTAGCCTCTCCAACTACTATTTCTTCAAGTTCAACAACCTTTTTCCTCTTTTTTTTCTTTTTTCTTCACTAAAAGCTCTCAACTCCTCATCAACATTTGAGCCATCTTCTAAATATATATCTCCTAAATGTGAATTACTACTCAAAAAATCTGATAACTTACCACCTATAGCAACATCCATGAAGTCAAAAGAATCAACCTCATTCTCTTCTACAGTGTTATTAGCCTCATATTCTCCACCTAGGTTGACAACCTCACCAATACCAACACTATTACACGTAAGATAACCAGCTGGTCCCTTAATATCAACTACAGCTTCATCCAAAACATGACCAACAAATACTTCAAATGTGTCCTCATGTTTTAAGTCTTTAATGAGGTCTAGTTGATGTTGGTCAGATTCAATTAGGACAAATTCTTTAGTTCGTAAATCTTGATAATAAAAATCAGCAACAGTTGCATACCCTAATTCTTTAGTATAATATAATAGTTCCACTTTGGAATAGTGGTCCTTATCTATATACCTAAGAGCTGGCATGCAGTTACTAACATATGCAAGGACAGGTATGTGGGGGAAAGTTCCACCATGGTAGATTTTCGTAATTATGACCTCCTCCATGGTCAGTAGTTAGTTAAGCTTGTAAAAATCAAATGAAGAAGGTTAAATTGATGGAATATGCTAATGTATGTGCTAGGAAGTCCATGAGAAAGGGATGGAATATTCTCTAACAAGAAGCCCAAAATTTAAAAAAAAACATAGAATTTGAAAGTCTTAATCCGCGATGATTACAGAAAATTAAGTTAAAAAACTAAAAATCCTAACTTACATGAAGAAGATTCTTACAATTGATACCACAAATCAGCCGTTACTTCTTTGATATTGGACATACAGTGGTCGAAGGAGGGGGGGGGGGAGAAATTTTCAAGGAGGGAGAATATGAATGGGGATGATGTTGACAGCAAATGTTTTCCCTTTTTGAATTCTGACGTGGAAGGTCAATAACAAGTGGATCTTATGTGTAAAATGATGAATGGGTAATTAATCCAAGTCAGTCGCGTGAGGCTCACACATGGATACCATTTCTCAAAGTAGGATAAAAATATTTATGGGGTTTAAAGTATGGCTGGTTAAGGTGTCTATTAGGAACTTGACTTAGTTTAGGTGTCTAAGTGAAAAATGTGTATAAGTTGAGGTATTTGTTGATGACTTTAGCCTATATTTTATGATCACGTACTTAATCATTACTTTTTATAATTATTCAAAAATCATTCATGAATAGTTTTATTTTGTTAATTATCTTAGTGTAATTAATAATTATTTTAGAAATTAATTATTAAGTTAATTATTTCACTTTGTTAATATTAAGAAGCTTTTTAATTGATTGGTATTATTTGTCTTGTACCTAAATTAATCAACTAACACAATTTGGCTATACTTTTAATCCTAATTTGGCCATTATTGCTATCTTAAATAGCCAAATTTGCATTTAAATCTCATACCCTCTTAACCATTTATTTCAAACAAATTGGGTCTAATTTTTTGTCCAACTTTTGGACAGATTTTGTGGCCCAAATCACCCCAACCTGATCCATATCTTTTTTTCTAGAGACTTTCATCAATACAACACAATATATATAAACCCCCTTTGTACCCACACGTTTTTTCCTCTTTTTCTTTTTCCCACATGCCTTTCCATTTCCCTTTCCTTTCTTCCTCTCCCGCAGGACTTCACCTCTTCTTCTTTAGCTCACTGATGTCGCCCATGATATGCCTCCTTTTGAAGGTTTAAATGGTCGTTGTCAAGATATATAACCTAATCAAAGTTAGGGTCGAAAGTAAGTCGAATGAATTAACCTACTTATCTCTCGAAAGCGGGGAGGGGGGTTTTAATTGAAAAAAACAAACCTATACTAGAAGCAAGTGTTGTGAAACCAGTGAGAGGAGTTACTAGGGTATTATGTTCCCCATGATTTTCTAACTCAGTATTACGTAGTATTACCAGATAATTGTAATCTTTTCTAGTGTGTAGCATGTAGAATGATAAGTTAAGTTTACCAAACCCTTTGATCCAAGCAAGAGGTAAATTTCACTATGTGATTTGATCCATCCCCGCATTGTGACATTACTAACCCTTACATATTGTTCCAATACAACCTCCCCTTGATCCAGTTCAGTTGATTAGATGAGAGGGATCATATTGAGCCATGTTAATTAATCTATTTTTCTATTTATTAGTATCTTGATCCAGTAAGTAACAATTAGGTGGGTTCTAATGTTGGTCACCATTAACAAGAAATCAAAACGAAGAGAATTAATTAATACATGCATGCACACTTTCCAAGAATTACGAATTATCTAGTTTTACCTTGTTAGTTCTTTATGGATCCCACAACCCTAGTTGTATATTTAGCTACTCATATTCAGTATAGATGCAAGTATCATGATATAGAATAGAATAATTAAATACTTACGCAATGAAATTAAGAACAAGAAATTCAAGCTCTTCATTCAACGAAAATCACAAAGATAAATTAAGATCACAAAATATTATTTTCCAAGTGTCTCACAATGTTTTTAACAGTTGCACACTGTTCCCTCTATTGTTTTGTATGAAAAATAACCTTAAAACCTATTTATAGTATTTAAAATACAAAGTCAAATCAAAATAGGAGAACTAGGTCGATAGGTTTTACGGGCATCTTTACGGGCAATATAAAGTTCTATGGCCCATAATCAGGGCTTCGTGGATTCCATATGCAAATCTAGGGTTGACTTCTATGAGACTTATCTATGGGCCGTATAAAGTTTCATGGCTTGTGGAGGGTTTCGTCTGATGACTTTTCAGCAAGTCTCCACTTTCTGATCCTCAAGGTACAACACCATGTCTACGACCCATTTAATATTTTATGGCTCGTTTGCATGTTCATAGACTCAACTTCAGACATTTTTCTCTTCACTGGATTTTGCTACGAAACCTACTCTACAGCCCGTGGAAACTTCCATGGCCCGTAAAGGGTGCCGTAGTACAGCAAACACTTCAATTTCTGCAACTTAGCCCAAAAATCATGGAAACCCTATAATCTTGCAAAACAAACAAAAAAACACATCAAATCTACTAACATCGCTTTTAGAACGCATAAAATTCCAAGTTTTAAGTAGCAAAAGTGTTGTATTTTGACAGCATATCAGTCTCCTATGTAGCCTCTCCCACCGGTCGATGCCTCTACTGATCCTTCACTAAAGTTACCCCTTTGGTTCTGAACTTCTTGACCTGTCTGTCTAAAATGGCCACAGGATTCTCCTCATAAGTCAAATCTAGTATCAACTCCATCGGATCGAGGAAAATCACATGAGACTTATTCAGGATGTAATGTCATAGTATTGAGACATGAAACACTAGATACAAAGAAGATAGACTAGGTGGCAAAGCAAGTTTATAGGCCACCCCCTCCATATACTCTATAAGCTCAAAAGTGTCAATATACCTAGGCTAAGCTTGCCTTTCGTTTTGAACATCATGACACCCTTCATGGGAAAAATCCTCAACCATACTCAGTCACCCTCCATAAACTCTAAAGGTTAAACCTGTCTATCGGCATAAATCTTCTGATGACTCTAGATTGTCAGCAATCGAATTTGAAGCAATCAAACCTCCTCCATAACACCTCTAAGAAAATCAGTATTAAGGCTATCTGCCATAACGAATCCTATGGATGATCTAATTCTCTAGCCATACAAAGCCTCAAGGGAGCCATATGGCTGCTGAAATAATAACTATTGTTATAAGCAAACTCTGCCAAAGGCAAATATTAGTCCCATTTATCCCTAAAGTCAATAATACATGCTCGAAGCATATCTTGTAGCACCTGAATAGTCCTCTCAGCCTGCTTATCTATCTGAGGGTAAATTGCCATACTCAAATCTAACCGAGTGCCCAACCTATGTTGCAGGGCCTTTCAAAAGTGGAATGTGAACAAGGATCCCTGATTAGACATAATAGAGATAGGTACCGATAAAGTCTAATAATCTAACTGACATAAAGATGAGCCAAATTCTCTATCTATAACTTAACCTTGAAAAAAATGAAAAGAATGGACTTAGTCAAAAAAATCCATAATCACCTAAATAGAGTCACAACTGCCTATGATTAGTGGGTAACCCACCATTAGAGTTGTCAAAATGGGCCAGCCTAACCCAACCCAACCCAACCCTAATGGGCTAGAGAGTAAACGGGTTAGGATGGACTGACCCTTTTAACTAAAGAGCCTATAAAATAGCAGCCCAACCCAGCCCTACGTGGGCCACTGGTTAGGACGGGTTGGCTCTTCAACCAAAATGTTAACAATATGAACTTCTTAAAAAGACTTTTCGACACTAATAAACACAAGATCAATGTATACAAAATTACACATGTCCATGATTTACTCACACTTAAGTAGAATACTTAGGAAACAATAAAATAGGCAAAATACAATATTCATAGGATTCATCAGAGTAACATACATTACATGATTTTTTTTATCATAAACAAGACAACAAAATAAAAAATAAAAAATTAGGCATAAGTACTTGCTCCAATGCATAAAATGAAAGCGAAAATCTGTGGCAAAGTAATTGCTAAGCCAAAGAGAAGAGACAAATATTATATTAAATGAAAGTAAAATAGAAAATCTAACGAAGTAATGGACTAATAAGTAAATCTAATGGGCGAAAGGCCCTAAATGTAAAAGTTGCACAAATGAAAAGAGTTGGACTTGATTTTATATTTTTAATGTAATTATTAAAAAATCTTAATAAATAAAACACTACTTAAAAAATATATATTAAATATTTTTAAAACTCATAGGCCACGGGCTGGCCTCAGAGGTTCGTGGGTTGGGTCTATGAGGCTAGCGGGCTAAAATGAGGGTGGGCTAAAAAGCTTCATTCCTAAATGGGATAAAAATATTTAGCACAACCCCACTTGATTCCAGGGTTGGGTTGGGCTGGCTCACAAGCCAAGCCTATTTTAACAACTTTACCCACCATGAAGTCAATTGTAATGCACTCCTATGTTGGAATGTGTATCCTTTGAAATGCACCCCTAGGTCTCTAGTGCTCACAATTGACCTACTGGAATGTCAAACACTTGGATACAAACTCGACTATTTCCTTCATAATACCACACCACTAATAATGCTAACTCAAATCGTGATACATCTTCGCTACTCCTAGATAGATGGAATATCTAGTACAGTGAGCCTCCTCAAGTATCAATCTAATCAAGTCACCCACCTTAGGCATACAAATTGGACCCCAATCCTCAAAACACCATAGGTATCAAGCACAGCTTCCCTAGTCTCACCCCTAGTCAACTTGTCTCTAATGAGACACAACTTCTCATCCTCAAATTGCTACTCACAGATTTCATCAATGAAAGAAGAGTGGGCCTCTAAGAAAGCAAGAATGCCGCCCTCATCAAAAAATTATAGTCTCACCAACCTATTGGCCAATCTCTGAACATCTCTAGCTAAGGGGTGCTTCTCAACTCGGATAGCTGCAAGACTTTCCATACTAGAAGCCTTTCTACTCAATGCGTCAGCCATTACATTGGCTTTTTCTAGATTGAAATCATAATCTTTTAGGAGATCAACCCACCTTCTTTGTTTAAATTTAGGTTTTTTTGGCTGAAAATGCTATGTAAGTTGCAGCAATTAGTGAACATCTCAAGTCACAAGTCATATCACCATAGTCTTGTTTATCATTACCAAGGGATCAAACAAGTGGCCCAACTCAATTATAACATCTCAAGTCACAAGTCATATCCCCATAGTCTTGTTTATCATTACCAAGGGATCAAACAAGTGGCCCAACTCAATTATAACATATCACACATGTTTATATAATCATAAACAACTACAAAGTACTAAGCATTCTAATTGGATTAATATCAATGAATCCTTTGTCAGTCATTCATTGAATGATAAATAACTACAAGTAACGGAGGTAGATGATTTAAATAATGGAAAATCCAATATTTAAAAATTGTATCGAGGTTGCTTTTTGTTCATATAATGCATACATCTCTGGTTGCTGGTTGGGCTGGTTCGATGGCTCTATATGAATTAGCAGTTTTTGATCCTTCTGATCCTATTCTTGATCCAATGTGGAGACAGGGTATGTTCGTTATACCGTTCATAACTAGTTTTTTTTAATTGGAGTAGTATGACTATGTTACTATTGTCATATTTAATTGCCATAAGACATATCAATAGTTTTGGTGCTGAGCTAACTATAGCACAAAACCAAATCTCTTTGGTTAATAAAATCCAATAGGTTTATCGCTCCCAGGGGGTGCAGATTCATAATAGGCATATAGAAATTATTGTACGTCAAATAACATCAAAAGTGTTGATTCAAAAGATGGAATGTCTAATATTTTTTCACCCGGAGAACTTATTGGATTGTTGCGACCAAAAAGAATAGGGCTCTCATTGAAACACGCGAGCATACTCCTTGCTTCTGGGGATATTGATCCATTATGAACCTCTAACTTTATCAATTCCAATAAATTAATCAAATTTTAAATTTAATTCAGATAGGAATCTAAAAAGGTGATAGGCGGCTTGGCCAGTTACTCGAGATTCTAGAGTATTCCATTTTCTTATGTTAGCAATGTACAGTGGTCAAATTGGATCATTTTCGTCTCGGGACCTTTTACTTTTTTTCATCATGTGCGAGTTAGAATTAATTCCTGTTTATCTATTTCTAGCCATGTGGGGAGGAAAGAAACATCTGTACTCAGCTACAAAATTTATTTTGTACTCGGCAGGGGGTTCTGTTTTTCTCTTAATAGGAGTTTTAGGTGTTGCTTTAAGTTCCTTTATAGTTCATCATAGAGCTATTGAATACCAATGTGTGACAAACTAATCAACCCTCTAGCGATCCCTATTACTCCCCAATAACAAGTAAGAAAAGACAAGTTCTTGTAATGCCCCTATTATTAATTAATGTATTCACTTTCAAAAAAATATCCCCTTAAGATAAAACCAACACTTACTTCATAATTTTTTGACTTAAGTTCATGTCATTAGAGAAATTAATTTTCTTGAATAGTCAGAAGGAATGAGGGAGGGGTTGTTGTAGTGTAATTTTTTTTATGTAGTTATGTAGTGAGTATTATATGTGGATCAAATAGATAAGGAATGGAAAAAGGGGACTTGTGCAGCCACCTTATTGGACCCTTTTAACATAAAATATGGTTTCCCCCAAAATAAGTCAGTTTTATGGGCCTTATCAGACCTTATAAACTCTCTCCTATCCTTATTTTTCAAGAACACACACAAAAAAAATGAGTCCCTTGGAGAAAAGTTGAGAAATTTCCTATCCTTTGATAAGAGGTCAAAATCTGTCTTTAAATTGAATAGTGTGTAGTAATTGTGGAATATCTGATCGTATATAGCTATGTTTTTAATGTGTAAATATGTTTTGGAAATCTAATTCACATTCCTACAATTTTTATGTTTATGTAAAAATCTAAATATGCTTGTATGATATCAAAAGAAGGCATGGAACACAGTGAAAGTTCTAACCAATTTTCTATCGGAGACGTCTTCTATGTGCAGTTGTTAGTATTTTAATCAGATCATAATGTGTGAGCTATATTTTGTTTGATGATTATTGGTTCTGTCTGAGAAGCCTTCCATATACTGCTGTTAGTATTTTAATCATATCTTGATGTATGAGTTGTATTTTATGATGATTCTTAGTTCTTTGTAACCGCAAGACATGTAACTACAACTCTTATGTTTATGTTGGAACCTAATTTGGTAGTTATGGATTCAAAACAGTGGACACAAGTTAGCACAAGTTCTATGTAGTGTTTGACATAGAAATCCCTGGGGGTGTGTTGTTACGGTTTTGATTATAAATACCTATACAAAGGGTATTTTGAAGTGGTTCTTTAAAATCTGCAACCTATATTCATATACCTACACATCGGAAAGACTAGTTTGTTCATTTACCATCCAAAATCGAGTTGCATTGCAAGGCAGTGAAACTGCCGAGAAGAGCCTGATTTGTAAAAATAGGACTCAGTTTTGGCATTTCTCTTGTTAGTTGCTACCTATTAAAAGTGCTGAATGATAAATGAGCATGTAAATAAGTATTAGGGTACTCACACTCTTGTACAATCTTAAGGAAGTTGATTGAAAAAAAATGAATGTCGTATTGATCGACGACTTGAAACTGGTAGGGTAGGTTGGGTGCTAAAAGTTTCAGGTTCATGTAAAAACTTATTCTTGTGCCTTAGTCACCTCCTGGTACATTTTAATGTTATCTTGGTATCTCAGCTACATTCTTGTCATTTTATTTAGTTGTGTTGATATATTTTGGGACTCGCAAGGAATTTGTTTAATACGCCCATTTGTATGAATTGCCTGATTACTTGACATCATTGTGGACTTTGTCCTTCTTGTGGCTGTGAGCTTCTCACCATTGACATGCCTCTTGTTTAGATCAATTGCCATCTTACTTGTGAATTTTTGGTTCGCCTCAAGGATGGAACCAATCCATTTTTTGCACGATCTAGGAAACCACTCTTAATATGGTTCTTGGTTCTCTTGAAAATTGGGTCTCCACCCTTTTTGATATAGTGCTTCGATCCTTCTTGATACAGGGCTTCGGTTCTTCTTAATACTCTATTATATTTGGTCTAACGGTATGACATACAAATTGGGCGAAACTTGGCATTTAAATGTCTTGTAAAAATTGTTCCAAGAACTCTTGACACTTAGATGTCTAGATATCTCACTTGATATGATTGATATATTTGTTTATTGGTTTATTTACTGTATTCCAATTGTGTTGCCCTTGACTTAACAATGATAAATTGAAAAATATAAAGGGTTCTACTTTTAGCTTTTACACCACTAAGCTTCACGCTTAGCCATAGTTGTTTCTATCGTAGGAGCATAACGAGTTGATGCTTGAGGATGGTCACGGAAGATATTATTTTAGGAACTTTGCATGAGATCATATTTGCATCTGTATATATATATCGTAGTAGTTTGGGATAAGTATATGATTTTCCTGTTGCATATGTATGTATAAACTAGAAAGGCATGAGTAAATTACGAAACCATGGGTTATAACTTAAGGTTTAGCTTGTCTAGTTAAATTGGAGCCGACGGGCATTTTTTTTAATGTTACATTAACCATTACTTTGAGGTGACTATGTAAAATGGAGTTTTCAACGGGTACTATAATAATATGAGCAATGTATAAAGATCACGTAAAATAGTGGTTGAAATTATTGTGCAAGATACTTACGCTTTAAACTTGACCTAAAACTTTACTTGATGACCTTTAGAACAAGATCCTATACCTTTAACTATTTGAATTCGTTAATTAGTTATGATTAATATGACATGTATTAAATTCTTCTCATGTTAGCAAGTATTATGTAGACATAAAATGTACAAAAGTGGCATCCTCCCGTGAGGGTTGCCTCAAGTGTTAGTATCAGAGCCCAGAATTATGATTCTAGGACTTTTGGTGTGGATTACTTGTATAATTACTTATTGTGTCAAAGGTCCAAGCTATATTATTTGTCCCTTTACATGGTTAATAGTATCTTATGGCCTACAAAATACATATGCATCATCATGTACATATCCTAAAATTAATAATTGCTAGGTGACAAGCCCAATTAACACCTTTTGATTTTGAGATATTATAACAAAGACGAATTGCTAATTCTCTTCCTAATTTCTTACCCTAGGAATACTTACAGTCATGAATGCATACATAAATTTCTTTGATGACCAAAATGTCACAACCCAAGCCTAGGGCCTAGACGTGATACGGCGAATGGGGAACCCGAAGGGACCCCAAACAAGCCTCTTAACTTGTCATTACACATCCTTGATTGTGAAAGCATGCAAAGACATAGAGATTAAGAATAGGGCAATGAGACTAAGGGAAAGCTTGCATAAACGTCATAATCAAGAGTCAAGAGTCAAAGCTCATACATAAATACACAACATGTCCAACAAACACCTCTAGTACATAGATATTGCGGGGGCCAAGACAAGCTAATCGGGCTCACCCTCATAGTCAAATATAACCTAAGATAATATCTCAAAACATAGATAATAAGGAAAGACATAAACCGAAGTCCTCGAAATGAAGGACTCACCAACAAGCTTGGAATAGCACCATCTAGCCATGTGGAAGAGGAGGATGATCATTTTGGGCACCAGTTCCTACATTGTCGTATCATGTAGGCTAGAGTATGCATTAGTACATTTCAATGTACTAAGTATGTGGGATGCAATGCAACAATAAACAAGCTCCATAGGCAAAATGCATACATTAGAAAATAGACATAATATAGCGATATGACATGTATGATGGATGCATCAGTAAAACATGCTTATGTAAGATATCATATGTGTAGAAAAGATCAAGCTAGAATCCCAACTTTGGATGGGAGATGTCGTTCACACCCGGACACCCTGGTGGCGAGGTACTACAACCCTCACATGGTTGATACCATTCATACCCAGACATCCTGGTGGCAAGGTACTACACCCCTTATATGGTTGATGCCGTTCACACCCAGACACCCTGGTGGCAAGGTACTCACCCCTCATATGGTCATCCGAGCACTTATGCCCCCCGGATCGGACATAGTCTAATATAACACATTATATAAAACATACATATATATCATGTCCATAAGCTCATTTCATCATTAAAACATCATACATATCATATCTCATGCTTTGAACCTTCAATTCCTCATGAAACCATAATCGAACACTTTATGAAACACTTAACGGGTGTGCAATGGAGGTAAAAAAGCATGTAATTTAGAGATGGAATCATGCAGGAAAATCAGTGGTAAAATCTTTAATCAACACCTTGCAACCCCCAAGACATTCACATTAAAACCCCTCATCAATTCCAACATTAGATCCAAGATTTGAAGCTCAAAACATGCTAAAATAACCATACTTTCATGAACTAAAATCATTGTACATTAGATCCAAGATTTAGAGCTCAAAATATGCTAAAACAACCATACTTTCATGAACTAAAATCATTGTACAGTAAATTTCTCAATATACAAGAGTCACATGTAAAATCACCTTTAAATCATGCAATATTAATTAAAAGAGGGTTTAGGTACCATGGGCGGAAGGACCCAATGGTTCAACACCACATACTTTAACTTTTGTGAAGTTCTTGAAGAAACCTTTAATGGAGGTTTGAAGCTTGGTGAGATCCTTGAAGAAATTCTTGTGATTGACCTTGAGTTTGGAACTTGAATTTAGGGTTAGAAATGAGTCTAAGTGTTTGGAAAATATTGGAGAATATTTTTGGATGTTATGAGGGTGAAATAAGACTAAGTATGGATAAAAATACGTTTGGAAAATTTGGGCCCAACACTTAGAATATGTTGGACCACACTTAAAAACTGTCAGGTGACCAAAAATACATCTCCACATCGTGGAGAGGATGCAGAGATGATTCTACACTATGGCACGCCCAAGGCGCGTCGCGAAGGCATCGTGAAAAGCCCTTTGGAATTCGTTCCTTAAAAATTTATAATTGCTATTTTTTCGCTCTTAAATCGAGGTTAGACCCTTTTTTACCTAATTTGGACCCTTGATCACAAATATGAAGTCGGATATTTGAAATAACAAACAAATTTTTAGATATAAAGAAATCAAAATTTTGGGCATTCCGAGGCACATTTTTGGGCACTTTTTGGGGTCATTTCACAAACTTATTATGCTATTCTGCAAGCATTATCGCCCTTTATATGAAAATTTGAAGGAAGAAATTCTTCAAAAAATTATAGTCAGCATCATTGATGATGATCTCATAGGATCTCCTAATAATGTTCTCAATATGCGGGAAGGTCCATATGACGATGACAATTATGAGTCAGCAGCAGTGAGGAGGATCTCAGAGGAGCTCCTAATAATGTTCTCAATATGCGGGAAGGTCCATATGACGATGACAATTATTGGTTCGACTAATAAACTTTTTATTATTTCAACATGAGGTAAATTTTAAGACGAAATTTCTTAAGGGGGAGAGAGTTGTAATGCCCCTATTATTAATTCATGTATTTACTTTTAAAAAAAAATCCCCTTGAGATAAAATCAACACCTACTTCACAACTTTTTTACTTAAGTTCGTGTCATTAGAGAAATTAATTTTCTTGAATAGTTGGAAGGAATGAGAGAGGGGTTATCTTAGTGCAAATTATTATTTTTATGTAGTTATATATGTTAAACAATGCTTACTAGTGAGTATTATATATGGACAAAATAGATAAGGAATGGAAAAAGGGGACTTGTGCTACCTTATTGGACCTTTTTCTCTTAAGACTCTTTTGACATAAAATATGCTTTCCCCCAAAGTAAGTCAGTTTTATGGACCTTATCAGACCTTATAAACTATCTCCTATCCTTATTTTTCAAGAACACACAAAAAATAAAATAAAATTAGTCCCTTGGAGAAAAGTTGAGAAATTTCCTATCCTTTGGTAAGAGGACGAAATATGTCCTTAAATTAAATAGTGTGTAGTAATTGTGGAATATCTGATTGTATATATATGTGTTTTTAGTGTGTAATATGTTTTGGAAAGTTAATTCACATACCTATAATTTTTATGTTTATATAAAAATCTAAATCTGCTTGTATGGTATCAAAAGAAGGCGTGGAACACAGTGAAAGTTCTGACCAGTTTTCTGTCATAGAAGTCTTCTATGTGCGATTGTTAGTATTTTAACCAGATCTTGATGTGTGAGATGTATTTTTCTTATGATTCTTGGTTTTTTGGAACTCCAAGACATGTATCTACAACTCTTATGTTTATGTTGGAACCTAATTTGGTAGTTATGGATTCAAAATAGTGGACGCAAGTTAGGACAAGTTTTGTCCAAGGTTTGACATAGAAATCCCTAATAATGTGTTGTTAGGATTTCGATTATAAATACTTGTACAGAGGGTGTTTTGAAGTGATTATTGACCATCTGCAACCTATATTCATATACCTATAGTTTTCATGTAGACTGGAAAGACTAATTTGTCCATTTACCAATCCAAAATCGAGTTGCGTTGCAAGGCAGTGAAACTGCCGAGAAAAGCCTGATTTGTAAAAATAGGACTCAGTTTTGGCATTTCTCTTGTTAGTTGCTACCTGTTAAAAGTGTTGAATGTTAAATAAGCATGTAAATGAGTATTAAGGTACTCACACTCTTGTACAATCTTAAAGAAGTTGATTGAAAAAAAAAACAAATGCCGTATTGATCCACGACTTGAAATTGGTAGGGTCGGTTGCGTGCTAAAGGTTTTAGGTTTGTATACTTGTTCTTGTGCCTTTATCACCTGCTGGTACATTTTAATGTTATCTTGGTATCTCAGCTATGTTCTTGTCATTTTATTTGGTTGTGTTGATGTATTTTGGGACTCGCAAGGAACTTCTTTAATCTCTATCACCCAACACTACTACCAAATAATTATTTTTTAAAAAAATATTTTTTTATTAAAAAATAATATTTTTTTTACTTTCATATGCTATCACCCACCCACACTCACCCCACCCCCAACCATCATCCTCACCCTACCCGCACCTCTATCACTCCCAATTTTTAAATTAAAAATATCAAGAAAAATTTGCCCCACTCTACCCATCCCTCACCCGTCCTCTACACCTCACCCTATCACCATTTAAAAAGAAAAATCATCTCCAAGACCCACCGAACCCCCCACCTCCAAATACTTTTTTAGAAAAAATTAAAAAAGAAAGTCAAATTTTTCCACCACTCCACTCTCCATTTCCACCATACCTCGCCCCCCCCTCCAAAAAAAAAATTAAAGAAAGATTAAAAAAAACATTAAATTTTTTCTCTCAACCCCCACTCCCAAATTTTTTCTAAGGAAAAATTTTAAAAAAACAAAAAAAAAAGTTAGTTTTTTTTAACCCCCCATTCTCACTTCCAAAATATTTTCTAATGAAAAATAATTTTTTCCCCACTCCCAATTCCCAACGACAATTTTTTATAAAGAAAAATTCAATTAAAAAAAATTCACCCCACCTCCCCACTTCCATCATACCCCCTCCCTCCCCCCACCCTCTGACTCACTACCATCGGTTTCATTTTAGCAAATTATAAATTTTTATATATATAATTTTATTTATTGATCTAATATTATATATAATTTTTTACTTTTGTTAATAAAAGTTCAGTTCTCAGTGTACCAAAATTTTGAGACCCCTACACCGAACACCGAACCTAAGAACTGAAATTTTAAAAAAAGAACACCGATACCGAATCGAACCCCCCCTCCCCCACACACACATACATACCAAAAAAAACACATACACACACACATTTTCACCCTACCCCATCCCGTTACCCACACTCCCACCTCCCAATTTTAAAAAATAAACAACAAAAAAGAATCATGCACAAAATTTTTTTAGAGCAATTAATTTTTTTATTATGAGTGGAGATCTATGGGTCTATATGGGTACCCATATTTTGTCCATTTTGTCCATATTTGTAATAGCTCTTACAATAGATCAACTCATATTTACCCATTTTGAAAATATGAGTGATTCATTAAAATAAATATGGGTAAAATGAGTTCCTTATCTCTTGTATGGATTGAAATTGCCACCTAGGAACTCATGAACCAAAATGTAGGCACCAATACAAAAAATGGTACACAATAACAAGCAAAGAGAAATAATAAAAATAAGATACAAAAATAAAATAAGCAAGCAACATGTAGGACAAGCCCTAGTCTCTACTTGCACTATTAGGCTTGGTAAATGACCAAGATTTAGTCTCTACTTGTACTATTAGGATTGGTAAATGTCCAAGATTTGATATTTGCATCTTAGAGTGTTAATTCTATTGTTCAAAGATCTATCTTGTTCGTGCAAAAATTGAAAGAAAGTGCAATATCAATCTCATTATGGGTCACACAGTTTCATATGGAAAAAACTAAAAAGAAAAGAGAATCTTACTTCTTGGCGCAAAGAGAGTGCAATATCTGGGACAAAGCATTCTAGAAGCACAATCATGCATGGATGGAAACCAACCGACAACAAAAAATAACACTAGATCGGGTTCATGAATAGGAAATCTCAACCTCAAGATGAAATGCTCTACATCCCTTATATTTTGGTATAGATTCTCATTGAATAACATCTTAAAGAAGTGCTTGAAAAATGAGATCAAGAATCAAAAGGGTACAACAAACAAATGACTCTAAAGAAACAAAAAAATTGAACCACACCTATAAAATAGCAAAAATGGTCTAAAAAAGGGGGAAAACATATATCTGGTAGGAGTCAAGAATACAACCAAGAGACCCAATAATCAGAAGCACCAGATCTGAATCTTTAGCCAATTGAACAAAATGTAGGCAACCTAAAAATGAACGTATAAAGATAAGAGACAAGATAGGCATAACGAAGAAAAGAAGGAACTAGAAACTCAATAAGATACCAAAATTAGAGCCTTGAAGTCAAATATAGAAGGTGGAAGAGGAGAATCAAGAACTTAATTGGCTGAAAAATGGGCATCGAAATCGCCAAATCCAAGCTCAGAAAATAGTGGAAAAAGAGCCGTCGAAAAGTTCTATACTTCTCAATTTTAGGTTGAAAAGACATTTACGTTATTTTTTGCTTTTTATATTTACCATATTGCAAGACTTTAGTTATCACAATAAAACAGTGAACAGGTTGGGGCCCATTGTACCTATTTTAAAAATAAAATATTAATTTTCTTTTGTTTTCACATGCTTGTGTGTTCAAAAATATCAGGAAATTCTCACTTACAGTAAGTGCATTTGAAGAGTTGTCTCATTTAGGCATGTGTTATTATAAAATTATGCTTGTTTTTGAACCGTTCCAGATGTCAAGTCTTTATGAATGGAAAAAATAGAACTTGTTGCACACATGTGAAAACAAAAGATAATTGATATTTTATTTTCTAAAATAGGCATGATGTGTCCCAAACCTGCTTATTATTTTATTATGATAAATAAAGTCTTGCAATATGATAAATATAAAAAGTAAAAAAAGCAACGTAAATGTCTTCTCAACCTAAAATTGAGAAGTGCAGAACTTTCCGGCCCCTCTTTTCCCACAGTTTTTCTGAGATTGAATTTGGTGATTCCGATGTCCATTTTTTGGCCAATTAAGTTCTTGATTCTCCTCTTCTATCTTCTATCTTTAATTTGAAGGCTCTGATTATGGTATCTTATTGAGTTTCTAGTTCCTTCTTTTCTAGGTTATGCCTATCTTGTCTCGTATCTTTATACGTTCATTTTTAGGTTGCCTACATTTTGTTTGATTGGACAAGTATTCAGATCTGTTGCTTCTGATTATTGGATGTCTTGCTTGTTTGTTGACTCCTACCAGGTATATGTTTTCCCCCTTTTTAGACCTTTTTTGCTATTTCATCGGTGTGGTTCCATTTTTTTTGTTTCTTTAGATTCATTTGTTTGTTGTACCCTTTTGATTCTTGATCTCATTTTTCAAGCAATTCTTTAGGATGTTGTTGAATAAGAATCTATTTAAAAAGATAAGGGATCTAAGGAGTTTCATCTTGAGGCTCCATTTGGGATTTCTTATTCTTGAAGACGATCTAGTGTATTTTTTGTTGTCGGTTGGTTTCCGTCCACGCATGCTTGTGCTTCTAGCATTCTTTGTCTCAGATGCTATGCTCTCTTTGATGCTAAGAAGTAAGATTGATATTGCTCTTTCTTTCAATTTTTGCACCGAATAAGATTGATCTTCGAACAATAGAATTAACTTTAAGATGCAAATACCAAATCTTGGACATTTAGCAATCCTAATATTGCAAGATACAATTATTGCCCTTTCTTTCAAAATATGTATTACTATAACTTTAGATTATAATTTTTTTTATAAAAGTTTCCCATAATTTATTAAAGCCAAAACAATACACCTTCTTTAAGACCCTAGTTTAAAAAAACAAAAAATAGTACTAGTTTATTTAAATTTTTCAAAACGTTTTTCAAATATTTCATCCAAGTTAAAACAATATCTTTTGTCATAACTTCTAAACAAACTTTTTTTTTTTAAAAAAAGCTTCTAGATTTAAAAAATTTTTTTTTTGGAGGTTTTAAAGAGATACATTACTTTGATTTAATAAATTATGAAAATAAATCTAATAAGATGAAGGTTTATTTTATTCCATAAAAGAATAACACCATAATAAATATTTAAGAAAGAAATAGAAAAAAGAGAAGGTTGTTAGTTTGAAGGGTATAAGCGAGCCAAAAAGGTGGATGAAAGGTTATTTTTAGACCAAAAAATGATAAAAGGGTATTTTTAGACCAAAAGATGGATGTATGGTATTTATATATCTTTTCCTATAGTTGGACGGTATTTTTCGGCCCTTTTCCATATAACTTTTTAACTTCTAGAGCTTATATAAAAAAATAGTTAATTTATATTTTTAAAATTCAATTTTTGCAAATGTTAATTTAGGTAAGGTTAATTATAAAAGATTTCATGAAATAGATAACTTTTGTTTTTTAAAATCATTTTGTATTCATAGAGTTCAACAATCTATCAAGTTGTACAACTTAAAGGTCATTTGGTAAGTGGTTAGATTTATCCAGGTATTAGTAATGTAGATTTGTTATAAGTACCGAATTTATGTATTATTTTATATAATACATAGATATAATCTATGAGAAGTTAGACCAACCATTGTTTTACCCTTTTCCACTTTAGCTCCTTCATCCAGTTCTCAATGCCAAAATAGTGGATATAATCTATGAGAAATTATCCGTGTGATAATTATATCTCGTATATAATGCACTCAAAATAATTGTATGGATTAAATTATTTTGAAATTGAGAACCAGTTGAAGGAGTTGAACTGGAAAAGGGCAAAACTGGAGGAATCAAACAAGTTCTGTGAATGATCATGAAAAGGCACTGGAAGAAATTCAGAAAGGAAATAGTGGCAACAATTCTAAGAGGTCTGATACACCACACCTCAAAAAGTTTTGTTCAGGCAGAAATTCAAAAAGAAAATCATGATGATAAAACTCAAGACCCAAAAGTCCAAAAGCTACATACTTTTTCCAATTACTGATGAGTATGAAGACTCCATGCAACTTTAGGATTTTTCACAATATTAAGGATCTAATGCAAACTACAACGACATTTACTAAATGAAAACAAACTCTGCCTCCCTAATAGATTTTTGTCTGGCTCTTTTTTGGCTACCGAGTATTATATACTTTCCTTAAAAGATACTTCCCTTTTATAATTATTAATATGCTTAATCATGCAATGCAGAGTTAAGAAGAGACATATCATCCTAGCATAAAAAAACTTAAAAAATAATAGTGTGTCAGCCTATAATAATAAGAGTGTGTCAGCCTATAATAATGAAGTGCAAAACTATGCAGCTATAAGGAGGTCGCACTTCTAGAAATGGTCAGCTGTGATGCCACCATACTGTCAACCTTTGAATGTAGAACCTAAATCATGGGCTTTTACATTTTCAATAAGATGTCAATCATTGTAGAACATTTCAATGCTTCCAGTAGCAACTACAACCTGGTAAGCAATGCAAGTACTTGCATAGCGAATAGTAGACCGTGCTGGAAGAAGTTGATGTTCAGGAAAGTCACTTTAATTTAAAAAAAAGGTAAGCACTAAAGCAAGAAATAAAGGTACTCATCTAAGTGCAAAATATCATTACATAATATACGAAATGTCAATGCATTACTATACCAGAGTCATGGATCTCAGGCAAAAGGGATTTCAAGGACATAGTATCTTCTTCAAGCACTTGATCTTCCACGACATCATCCCTTCCTTCCTATTTTAACTTCTTTTATGCTCCCAACAACATAGACCTCAGCTTCCTAAAAGACAGCTATAACAAAACAAACAAAATGGAAAGTGAATAAAGCTTAATTTCCCAAAATAAGAAATGGGGTACCGGATTACATAAAAAGTAGTAGCTCCTTATAACTATGTGCAGATTCAATGGATCAAAAGTTTATTCCTTTTTCAACCAAAAGGAGAACAATGCAAGAACCTAAAAAAAATAAACAAACAAAACCAACAACGAATAAAGTAGGAAAAACTCGATTGCAATGAAAGGGTGAGTTAAAAAAATAAAACTTTTTGCTTTCAACCCAGATCTCGAAAGGTTTTTCTTGGATGATAATCATACTACATGGTTATATTTCAAAAATCATGCACAACCATCAAAATAGAATCAGGAAGGTGGGAGCTCGACATCATTGAGATCTACTCCTTTACCTCCCCCACTAGTAAAACTAAAAATGAATTTTATTATTACCTATCAAGTAAAGAAAGAAGAAATTCATAAGATCTACCTGATGTCGACAAAGGAGATGTCAGAACCTCCATAGGACGTGACATGGATGACAATGGATTTTCCATCTGGATTATGGAAGGAACTGAGGTGAGAGGATGATGGAGAAAGATAGATCTATAATGATGGAAGAACAAGAGACATACTCTTGGTTAGACGTTGACAGAAGGGAAGAGCAACACGGCGGGAGGTCGGAGACCACTACAGAGAAGCAAGAGGAGTAGAAGCGTCTTCCAGAATCTATTGACCAAGGATGATTTTTTTGAAAGGGCGGTGAATATGAAAAGTCTAGATACCTTCCTAGATGTTATCTCAATGGATTAGTGGGCCGAGTAGTTTGGTTTAGATTTGGGCCAGATCAGTTTGTTACTTAGTAGTCATGTTTCGCCTTGAGCTTAAAAATTTAATTTATATATAAAAAAAGAACAAAACAACCAAACAGTGTTTGTACTAATTCTATTAGATTTCAAGCTCAAAAAATAAATCTTTTACCTATAAATGTCAATTCTCTCATACTCCATAAAGGATGATTTTAGGTTTTTGAGTGTCTCTTTCTTTGAGAAAGACTGAAATTGTAGTGAATAAGAGTGTTGTGTGATGAAGTTTCAAATGTACAAATAAGGAAAAAAAATAAAAGAAGACCATGTTTATGTAGAAAATTTGATGTTGTTGGCAATAAATATTTTTTGACTAAAAGAGAAAATTTGAAAGTTCCTATTAAGATCTTTTTGACTGGTATTATTGGTAATAAATGCTTTTTGACCAAATTGAGTCAAGGAAAATATCCTATAATTAGGTGCGAGAGTTTGCTATTCGATTTAATATTTCTAAAGTTGATTTCAATATTTTGATAAATGATAATTGAAAATAGTACATACCAAATAAGAAAGTTTTGTTGAATAAATCAAAATTCATATTATAATTTGATAATTATATAGTGAAGAAGAAAAAAATGCATTTATAATTTATCTAATGTTTGACATGTTAATTTTTAGAGAATTCATGTGTACTTGTCAAATTTTTACTATCAAGTCAGAATATTATGAATATATCAGCATAGATCAACCAAGAGATCTAAATCACTAACAATTAATTCGGGTGGACGTTTATTATGTCCAAAATTTATTTTTGGTAATTAAAAGAAGATAATCAAACTTTCAAAGTTCATCCCAGTATAGTAATCAAACTTTACTACGGTAAATTATAGAAAAATCATCTGTAGAGATTAGATCTTCACTAGTATGGGACTTTATTGTCGACATATTGGATTTAAATCGTTATCTAATAAATATGTGAAAATGCTCACATTTTAACTGTTTGTTATAAAATTTTTTTTCATTTTGTTACTTTATGTAAATGTCATGCCTCGGGAGGGTACCCTTGGCGTGATCGACATTTGAAGAACCACTGCTGATTCTCCAAGAGAACCGTTTGGTCTCATCGTCAAATCAAACTCATTAGTGAAAGAATACTCAAGAGAAGATATCAAATAAATAATAAATAAAACTCTGAATAAAATAGTTTCCAAGGGTCAAGTTTGGACAAGTAAAAGTAATCATTAACCTTTACTCCAATGTCTATGAAGTCTCTACTCTTATCTGTAGGGTGCCAACAGAAGCCCCAGGCTACCTCAACATAAATAATGCTAATACTCAAATAAAAGAAGAAAAGAAAATCTCATCCGAAAAGCAAACTCTGAGAAGTAGGAAGCTGGACCTTAATGATGCGCTTGCTGAAGCCCTATATAACCTATATCGGTATCATTAACGATGCAGGCCTAAATGAACGAAAATACATCTGTTTCATTAACGATGCATGACTAAATGGACATAAATACATATAATATACTGGTATATAAAATGGCTCAAAGAATCGTAAAGGCTCAAAATCAATTAGTCAACTCAACTCGGAACTCAACTTATCAACTCAAGACTCAACTCAATGAGAAATGCAGATTTAAAGTTTAAAAATCATGTTTTAGAAATAGACTCAATTTCATGCAACTTAGTTTAAACAGGATGTGCTCAATGAAGTGTTGCTTGGAAGTTTCTCTAACCAACATAACTCCCATCACTATGAGTTTGGTGATGCACAACGAAGCCGACGTTGTTGTCACGCTCGTCCTAAACTTGCCAAGGTAAAGGATGTCAACCCCTCTCTCTTTCATATCCAAAGAGAATGTCCATCTTTTGGAATCTGACTTTTCAGAGTTAACTACATGACTATCCTACGTTGGCAACATAGTTCTGTGGTATTATCCTCTCACCTGACTCGGTTCTCAATATTCCTTCCAAGACTAAATTGTTCTTACGCCAATAAACACAAAACTCATCTTTTTAGATTATCTCAAGTTAACACAACTCATTCACTCATCAACTCGGCTAATCAAGAAAATTAACCATGCAATGCAATCAGAACTCGGACTCAAACTCGAATGGTCATTTAGACTCCACTCAATCTTACTCATCACATAATAAAAGTAAGATTCTTAGTAGATATACACACATACAAGTCATATGCTCCTCATGGTCAATCATGCTCAATTTACTCAACTCAAACAACCACAGTCCTAGTCTTAATCTGATCAAGCAACAGATATTATATAGAATAATGCCAAACAGGGTTCATAGTACTGATTACAAGTCTTATACTCCAATTCCATAGGACCAACATATAACTTATTGATTTACTCACAATTACGTATAGAAACTCAAAATAAATGTAAATAACTCAAAGATTAGAATAACAGGACTTTCAATACTCAGTTCTTACACATGAACTCGACCAAGTAAACGAAAGGGTACATGGACGGACTTAGTCCTATGCTTTAGGAAGCCTTACATACCTGGGAAGAACAATCAACCCTCTGGCGCTCCTCAGGCTCGAACTCCAAAACCCTCTCTTTTCTCCCTTTTCTATGCTCTTCAAGAATGTCTAAGTGTATATGGAGAAATAATACACCTAGGGTACTGATTAAGGACCAAAAATAAGTCTAAAACATCGTAGGATTTAATTAAAAGGGATAGGAAAAGCTAGCAATGCCCCTCTTAAACCTCCTGGAGTTGATGGCCGAGAAGAAGTTGGGCTGCAAGTTGGTGTTGTTGCTCTCACAGGTGTCCCGGTCTTGGAAAGTCCCTGGCTTGCAATTGGAGTCATTTCCATATCCATATCTCTCATCGAGACTAACCTTGCAGTTGATGTGGGGGGATAATAGTTGCACTATGCATAGAGACAGACGAATCATGACGGCTCAGATTTAATGCAAAAATCTATAATCGTTTATCATCTTGCATCCAAAAGTTTATCATATTTCAACAATTTATTATGGAGGATCATTGATCAAGCATGACATAAAGGCACCACAAATGTTCTAGTAAATATTTATATCCCTCCATCCATCCGTCTATTACATTTGGTGTATAGAAGTATCTAATCAGTCTGCACGCTCTTATGAGTAACATCTTATCTGCGTTTTGGGCATGTGTACAAGTTCACATGTAGGAACAACCATATAAGTAGGCCTCATGAAAATCCATTTTGGCTCTAATATAGATACTTCAAGTTTCGATTTATCAGCTACAATCTACTATAAGAGAACATCACATCTTAAAATTTAGTACATCAATCCTATCTAGTTTCAGCAAGAAACTAAAAATGGGATTGGTATAGGAAATTCATCAAAAGAATTAGCTGAAACTTAAGAAGAGATGTCAAAATATCAATGTCACCTATGGTGAATAAGGTCATGTAATAGATCTATCCTCTTCTCAGTTTTGACCAAATCTAGAAGTGTGTCCACAGGAAGACACTATAGAGCCTATTCGAGGTATTTTTTAAGCAATTTTGTAGTGTTTCAGTAAAATAATAAAAATGCTTATGAGTATATGTTTTTAAGCCAAAGGTTATCAGTCAGAACTTCTAATGTATAAATCATAAGCTAAAAGCCCATCCAAACAGGCTCTTATTCTGTTTTTTTTATTTTTCATTCTTAAATAGAGATTTCAACTCTAATTTTTGAGTTCTGGGTGGTTAATCCTTCTACTCCTAGTTCCAGCATCCTAGGAATATTAAAAATTACAACACATACTACTTCTATTCGAATAAATTTTATCTCGATAGTTTACCTCATGTACATAACAATGACTAGAAGACCCATTCAATCTCATCTCTGACAAAAGTGGAAAATCTCTTCTGTACCTACTGAATCAAACATGAATCCAAATCAAACAAACTTTACTTTCCCACCAATTCCCTTAATACCAGTGCACAGATAAGCTACGAGGGAAACCCCCATCTACATGATGTTGCTGGTACCCAACACGAACCCATCATCTTGGGTCGAAATGGATTTCCAAGGCCGCTGTCTAATAATTAATGTCTTGATGGAGAATCAAGAAAAAATCCTACTAAAACAAAATCCTTCAAAGCTCAAGTTTTGTCGGAGAGCCATGAACACTTATAATAGCCATCTAAGTATGTCGATAACCCTTCAACCACCAATGAACGACTAACACCTAGGGTGGTTACCATTCTTTCACATTCCAACATGGGAGACATCAATGTATACTCCCATGCACCAATCCCATCCAATGGCAGCATTAGCTTCTCCCTCCATCTGGCTATCTGAACATTCAAAACATAGATCCATTCTACCATCAGTGACAAATGTAGGGACTCTAGCACAAGGAAGGGTTATGCGTGGGATCAATGGAGAGGATACGAGCTAATATGGAAACATCGTAGCCTCCTCATCTCAGGTACACCCCCTCATAAAACTAGTTTCATTATAATTAGTGAATACGAACACGTAGAAAAATCAAGACACTTATAGAACTAATGTAAGAAAAAGAATCGAAATTACTATATATGTTAAAGGTTATAAAAGCAATGATGTACTAAGACAAATACAACAAAAAATTTCATCCTTATTGGTCCCCTAAATCTATTAAAAAGTTCAATAGATATCTGGCTATCGTAAAACTCTTAGATAGGGAACTATGTTTTAGTAATGAATCCAACAGTAAGCAACCCGAATATAGGGACCAAATCCAATATGAACATTCCAAGGATAACACTGCTATTTAAACAAATTCGTGAATATAATAACATGGTACTATAGGGGAGGGAATAGTCCTAACTTTAGACGAAATTTTAGATCACTGTTGGATTTGCATAGCCTTGATGCAAACAAATATGCAGGATCCCCAAGTTCTACAGGATCCCTATATTGGGGCATGACTGATTCTGCAGTATCTTGACAGATTCATGACTGATTCTGCAGAATCTTGATCGATTATGCAGACTGATTCTGCAGATCTTCTTTCCTTCATTTGTACTGTGACACCCCATAAGTTTATGCTCTTGTATATCCATGTTTCAAGCCTCATTTTGTGAGTTTGGGGGTGTACTAGATTCATGGGAGACTCCTAGTACCTAAACGATTTCAAGACTTACCTCCAAGTTGAGTTTTGGGTGTTGTTTCATACAAGGGTCAACTTTAAACTAACATAACTCTTAGCACTTTTGGAACTTGGTGGACCACGGAAGTAAAATAAAATCCCTTTGTGTTAGCTTCACAATGCACTTGGTTTCACCTCATTTCGAGGTCGGATGAAGAAGTTATGATCGTTTTCGTGAGGCCCTCCCGTGCAGTGTTGTCACACGGAATGTTTGACGGCCAGTGTGGCCTTTGACAGGCCGTTTGGGGAAGCTGGCATTGGAAAAGGCCATTTTTGGTACTAAGGAGGTGGCACGGCCAGTGGTAAAGGCTGTGTGGCTCACCACTGACCGTGGGGATGGCCACAAAGTGTGCCAAAGGGAGCTTGTTGAAAATTAGGGAAAATGTGGCTAAGGGTGGTGCCACGGGCACTGTTGACGGGCCGTGTGGAGTGGGACGGCCCATGGAAATTAGCCGTGTGGTGGCCTATAACTTTTTTCTTGTCTAAGTGAAGTGGGATGGACCAGTAAATAGTCCGTGTAACACTACACGGTCCATGAAAGTGGCCGTCAAAGTGACGTCGACGCTAACTTTTTCTAGACCTAAGGTATGTGGGTTTCTTTCATGGGTTCCTTTCACCCATGATACCCAAGCTTTCTTTTTCCTAAATTGCTTGATTTAAAGTTGAGTTTACAAATGAGTTTACTAGTATAAACATGTTTATGAACTATGTTAAAGCTATGTAAAGTTGTGACTATTTTGTTATGTTGTGAGCAATATATCTTAGAACATGTGTATGAACTATATTAAAGATATGTAAAGTTGTGACTATTTTACTATGTTGTGAGCTATATATCTTAGATCTATTGTAAGTTTTGATGAGGGGTTTTGATGTGAATGTCTTGGGGGTGTTGCAAGGTATTGATTGATGGTTTTACAATAGATTTTCTTACGTGATTTTATCTCTAAATTGCATGGTCTTTTACCCCCACTAAACACCCCCAAAGTGTTTGATAAAATGTCTGGTTATGGTTTCTTAAGGAATTGAAGGTCCTAAGCATGATATATGATATGAATGATGTTATGATGA
>BAUE01065765.1:0-27779 GCA_000787875.1 Solanum virginianum | reverse complement strand
AAAATTACAACAGGGGTTCTTGGCTCATAACTAATCCACCGCACCAAAAGGTGGGTTCTAACAACAATAATTAGGATAAAATAAACACCTAAATTATAAATTCAATCTTTCTTTTTAAATTGAATAGATAAAATTAAATACTTATTTTAATATTTTTCAAAACAATTAAATTTGTGTCAAAAAGGGGGTACTTTTAGAAAAATTTATATTATAAATAAATCAAAAATCTTATGTATATAACTTGAAATGATGTAAAAAGTATTATAGGCAATAGTAATTGCTAATTTAAACTTTTGATTCTTGAAATTTTATCAATGCAACATAAATTGTGATAGAGAGAGTAACATACCATGTAAAGACTATGAGTATAACAATCAACAACTTAAATAAATTAATATATATATATATATATATATAAAATCTATCGATATCATATAATTTAATATAAAAAAATAACATATCTTGTATGAACACTTAAAACTAGTATATATATAGAGACACTTAAAACTACTATATATATAGAGACACACATTAAGATTTATTTTATAGTAAAGTAATAATAATGTCTAAATATAATTCATTGTCACTTTCAAATTTGCATAGGATACCATTTAGAGGGGAACATTTACGACGTCTACCTAGCAGATCTATCTATATATGTGTACCGTATTATTTAATTAAAATAATTAGAATAAGCATGTCGCATGTTGGGATCATCAAACATCTATTGAATCTTTCCACGTGAAGTGTTCTTTCCTCACTGCCTCACCACTTTCGCAATCATTAAAAGTTCAACTTTCATCTACACCACTAAATTAATTAATAATTAATTATATAACGTCAACTTATGGACTACTACTACTTGTTTTTATATCACAAAAATAATTTGTATGACTTTGAGATATCATTTATTTTAGTTATTGGGCCCGGCAACTATTGAATTAGATTAAACCAAGTAATTTATTTGTATATCTACAGATTCAACTGCTATAAAAAGTTTATCCACTGTAATACTTAAGTTAAAAGTAAATGGGTTATTTTAGCATGAATTGGCCGGCTGCATATTTTACTCAACTGTGTGTTTCTGTCGTCGTAAAAGAAGTTAACATTTTAATTATACAATATACAATTATGAACATTGTAAAAGAAAAACATAATTATTTGCTCCCAGCGTGAGTAGTGAAGAAGAGTGAAATGATAACAGCTATGACACTGGGGGTATTTGGCGATATTCTTCTTCCTGGAAAAAGGCTTAGTGTAAGTACTGCTGGGAGTGTTTTAGCTGAATAAAATTATGTAAAGATTAATTACGGAAAAAATTATATATTATTCATGCAAATATTATGTATGAGTTATTTTATTTTTTTATTATGCATAAAATAATGTATAAATTTCTTCATAATTAGTTATGCAAATAAATAATTCCCATATCCGCATAACTTACCTTCAAATAAATATTACATATATAATAGACAATATGTTATTGTAGCGCTATGTCTGTCCGAATGATTGTGGGCATGTAATGTTTTCTTCCCCGGCTCTTGGTAACAGTAATTTATACTCTAGGCTAACCTAATACTACATCATGATGCCTAAATTAACCTACTTAACCACCCTCGCCATCAAGCCTTTCCGTCATTAACAATTATACATTTTGTTGTCTTTCTAATAACCCCTACTGTATGTTTGGTTATTTTTCTAGTCCAACAAACCGTCGCTTGGAAAGTTGTTTTTTCACTTGTTACTATAACTAATTTACACTAGATAGCACGGGCCTAATTTTACCTACACAACCAATTATGCCTGAAGGTGGTAAAATGGTATGACATATGACAAAGATAATCACCCTTTTACATGTGGCTCAAGAACGAACAATTTTAAATGAGAAAGTAATTCCAATTTTCAACTAGAAAGTTTATTGATCCGAAGCCAAAAGAAGTGGAAATAGGTCCACACCAAACACAACTAATCGCAATATTCGTGTTTTGAATTAGGGCAAAAAGAAGAGTATCATACTAAGAATACACATAATTAGGCACTTCTTATTTTTGGATAAGGTTCCTCTTCATTCTCTTTCTCTTTATTTTCTCTAAGTTACTATTTTGATGGCTGATACATAACATAAGTTATATTTAGTGACTAAGAGGAGCCTCCTTCGTGATTTCTACTCATAAATGCCTAACTTTTCCTTTTTAAATTAAAGTCCTAAATAATTAATATTATTGATCACTTTTAACTTTTTTTGATTAATTTTAATTATTTTTAGAGAGTATTTTTCATAATGTACATATTACAGTATTTGATTTATTATATTGGAAAAAAATATTAGTTAGCAATGCATTTTATGTTCCTCTAATCAAGCGATCCACAATGTTAGATGATTATTGTTCCTCTAGGTAACGATCTTTTCGCTTTATATAAATTGGTCTAATAATTAATATTCACTTAATATGAATGAAAATTAAAATTCTCATAATATAATAAGTAAAAAACTTCCTTAAATACTAACATATATACAGTCTAAGTACAATATTTTTGAAGTTCGATTCTTATATAAAATTCTGACGTTATCACTTATTCGACTCAAATTTCTCAGCAAGCTATGTGCACTCATTCCTTTTCTCATAAATGATAAGTTCGATATTATATCATCTTTTGAATGTAATTAAATCAATGTTTTAGAAAAATGTATTTTGCACCAACCTATATGATAACTGAAATTTTGAGCTTTTAATCATATAAATATTTTGACTTGTTAGTTATAGTGATTTACAATACCATTTATGTAACGCCCGGCGAAAATTCTAAAATGTCCCTAGAATGGAATCGTGCGCATAATGTGTCTTCCCAAGCTCGAGTGGAAAATCCGAGACTGAATTTGAGATTAGCACGAAAGACTAGGCGGGAAAGTGGTCTCGACCCGATTTCGGAGCAACCGGATTGAAAAATATTTTTTCAATCCAAAAATGAGACAATGAGGGTGCGCGTTGGGGCCGCGACGCTGACCTGTCGCGAACCCACACTTATATTTTTTTCGATCTTTCGACGAGATTGAATTTTTGAAATTACACAGGTGTGCAACAGGTCCGCATCATAGACATGTTACCCTGACCTGTTCCACCGAAGTTCAAAATTTTAAATCTTTTGAGGGGTATTCTAGACTTTTCCTCACCCCTTCTAGACTTAATCTATGACCTATATAAGCTATTTTTGGCTAGCATATTGATATTTTAAATCTTTTGAGGGGTATTCTAGACTTTTTCCAACCCCTCCTAAACTCAAAAGACGATCGATTTAGGTCGTTTTGATGATAAATAGGGTCTAAAACCCCATTCTAAGTCCTTCTTCACAACACTTGAAAGTTAGGGCTAACATTTTAATTATACAATATACAATTATGAACATTGTAAAAGAAAAACATAATTATTTGCTCCCAGCGTGAGTAGTGAAGAAGAGTGAAATGATAACAGCTATGGTGAATTCGAGGAAAGTTCTTGACGGGTGATCTGAAGAACTTCATTTCAGGTATGTAAGGCTAAACTAAAAGCATGTGAAGTCCAAATAGAGGCCCTCGTCTTCATCCTCAAGAAATTCAAAAGGGTTATTAGGTGGACAATTGCATATATCATTGGCATACCACCTGGGATATCCACTCATAAGATTCAGCTGTTCAAGGATTACAAATCGAGTGTTGAGCATCAGAGGTGATTGAACCCTCCAATGCAAGAGGTTGTGCAAAAAGAAATCATCAAGTGGTTGGATTCAGGTGTAATATACCTAATTGCCGACAGTGATTGGGTTAGTCCAGTGCAGTGTGTTCCAGAAAAAGGGAGGTATCACGTTGGTGCCTAATGCAAAGAATAAGTTGATTCTTATATGACCAGTCACCGGATGGAGAATATGTATAGATTACAGAAAAATCAATGCTTCCACCAAGAAAGACCATTTTCCTATGCCCTTCATGGATCAGATGCTTGATAGAATGGCAGAAAAAGGATGGTATTGTTTTCTTGATGGATATTTTGGGTATAATCAAATTGTAATTGTGCCTGACGATCAAGAGAAAACAACTTTCACATGCCCATATGGTACCTTTGCATTTAAGAGAATGGCTTTTGGACTATGTAATGTCCAGCCACATTTCATAGATGCATGATGTCTATTTTCTCGCAGATGGTTGAAAGCACTATTAAGGTGTTCATGGATAATTTTTGTGTGGTTGGCCAGTCTTTTGAAAAATGCTTGTTACATTTACGTGAAGTGTTGCGAGAGGTGTGTTGAGAGTCATTTGGTGCTGAATTGGGAGAAATGTCATTTTATGGTCAAAGAAAGGATTGTTCTTGGTCAAAGAATTTCAGGCAAGGGAATCGAGGTGGATAAAGCAAAAATAGAGGTTATCGAAAAACTTCTACCACCAATTTTTATGAAAGGTATCAGGAGCTTCCTACGCCATGCAGGGGGTCCTATCATTGCTTCATAAAGGATTTCTCTAAAATCTCATAACCCTTGTGCAAGTTGTTAGAAAAAGATGCCAAGTTTGTATTTAATAAAGCATGCATGCAAGCTTTCGAAGAATTGAAAAGGAAGTTGACTTCAGCACCCATTATTGTGGTTCCAGATTGGTCAAAACCATTTGTATTAACGTGTGATGCAAGTGGGGCTACATTAGGTGTGGTGTTGGGGTAACGTAGGGATAGGATTCTGCATCCCATACACACAAATCACACATCACTCAAATATTTGATGGCTAAAAAGGATGCAAAACCAAGATTGATCAGATGGGTACTCATTTTTCAAGAATTCAATTTTTATGTGATTGACAGAAAGGGGTCAGAGAATCAAGTAGCTGACTATCTCTCTTGATTGGAAGATGAAGCTATGGTGAAATTTGATGACAAACTTGACATCAGTGATTCATTCCCCGATAAGAGAGTTTTGGCGGCCTTACATGATCTTATACCTTAGTTTGCAGACTATGCTAACTACTTGGCGAGTGATATAGTGCCTCCTGATTTTAACATCTATCAATATCACAAGTTTATGCACGATGCCAAGAAGTTCTTCTGGGATAATCCATACTTATTTCATGTTTATGTAGATGGGATCATACGTAGATGTGTTCAAAAATTGAGATGATGAGTATTCTTGAAGCGTGCCACTCATCGTTGGTGGGTGGTCATCACAGTGGAGCTTGAACTGCTTATAAGGTGTTGTAGTATGGCTACTATTGGCCGTTTATACATCAAGACGCCCATGATTATGTTAAGTCTTGTGATAGATTCCAAAGAGAGGGCGGGGTTTCGCAAAGGCACAAACTTCCGTTAAATTCTATTTTTGTGATAGAACTATTTGATGTTTGGGGCATTGATTTTATGGGACCTTTCAGGTGGTACACATTTTTAGTTATGGAGCCATCGAGTTAGAAAATAGGGATAGTAAAATTTTCAAAGTCAATGGCCAGAGAGTCAAACTGTACATGGGCGATATGGAAGAAATCAAGAAAGTGGAAGATTGGGACCTTGAAGAGGCATGAGTACAAACCACTTCCTGTAGTGCCATGACAATAAATCAGGCGCTTCCTGGGAGGCAACCCAAGGTATGTCCCTTATATTTCTTCTTCTTGTCTTTACTTTGAGGACAAAGTATTCTAGTTTGGTGGGGTGTGGGAAGTTATGGATTAAGGTGAAGTCTAAGTAGCCTCGACTCCATAACTTCCCCTACTTTTGATCCTAAGGTTTTCTTGCCGTGATTCTTTTTTCTTGTGGATGTTTTAATTTTTTTTGATGAACCGGCATGTTTAGGTAGTGTAGATAATGTGTAAATATATAATAGTATAGTCTTTTGACATATACATAGTCTTTAAACGTTCTTTGAATGATTTGAAATATTAGGTATCCTCAAAATTTTTGAGATTATTGGTTATTGATGCAATCATGCATTTTAATTATCTGGTGATGTTTGTTCTGATAATGTAAAGGTAAGTTGAGGCTTGAAACATGACATGTGAGTCCATACTTGATTGTGTGTGCAATGTCATGTGTGTTGTAAGCTTATTTTGCTGCATTCATGTATTATGTATGGACTCAAAAATTGCCTTATTACTCTAAGATTGGTTTGGTGATGTGGTTGATTTGGAAGGGATCTCAGGCCTTTGTTCTTTTAGTGAGCCTACTTTTGCCTAAATGACCTACCAAATGTGTTACTGAATCCCTTGTTCTAAAGGTTTGAGCTTCCAATGGACTCATTCTTTCATGACACCTTATTAGCTTAACCTTGTTTGATGAAATACCTTGATATTGACCCTGGTCTATCCTTGAACATATGAACTTTGAGTGAGGCTAAAACCTTAAGTTGAGGGTGGCTCCAAATTGTGGCCCTGGTTTGAGAATAAATATTATGTACTTCACCTCAGGCTAAAAGCCTAAGTTGAGGGTGGCTCCAAATTGTGGCCCTGGTTTGAGAATAAATATTATGTACTTCACCTCAGGCTAAAAGCCTAAGTTGAGGGTGGCCTTTATTATGATAAAGTAATAAAAATAAAGTAATTTGTTAGGAAAGAAAGAAAGAAATGAATAATCATGAGTTGGATGAAGAAAAAAGAAATAGAAAAGTTCCTTGAATTGAAGAAATTAGAAAAAAATAAAATGAGTTCAGAAACAAGGTGCAACTGAAAAAGAAAAAAAAACACCTGGAGAAAGCCTGAAATAGGAGAATAAGGGTGGATGTAGTGTAAATATTTGGGTTATAAAGGTAAAAGCGTTGTTAAACATGGTTCAAGGATAGCTTTTAGCTACTACTTGCCTAAAATGTCATACCAAAGCCCTATGAGCCTATGTTACAAGCCATTAAGTCCTAAAGTGATCCAAATCCACTTCGTAACCAAAACAGAAGATGAGTATAGAGGCAATCCTATGGTATTAGTCATTTTGCACAAATTTTAATTGTGAGAGTGAGAATACTTCCACAGTCCCTGAATCCTAAAATGCTTTTTAGGTGAGTAAGAGGGACTTCTTTTCTATGAGGGCATTTGCACCACTTGATCAGAATATGACTATACTAGTGATTGTGGATGGTTGATGCCCCTTAGCTTATCATTGTTAGGTTGCCAGATTCATCATTGTGTTTTTGTTTTGCTTAGTAGCTTTGCAATCCTTTTTTGAAAATGAAAGTTAGATACCCGAATTAGAGTAAATGATGTATATGCCATTAGTATAACTGCTATGTGTTTTTTATTGTCTGCTTAGAATGAGTCATAGCTTGAGGACAAACAATAGTTCTAAGTTGAGAGTGTTCATATGCTGTCAAAATACAACACATTTGTTACCTAAAACAAGAAATTTTGTGAGTTCTTAATGTGACTTTTTATGTGTTTTTGTGTTGTTATTGCAGAAATGGTAGGTTAGCATGATTTTGGAGAAAAATTATAGATTTTACTAAAGCATAAGACATACGAGCTCACTTATGAGTCATAGTCTAAGCTACGAGTCGTATGGTGATCTCGTAGCTAGAAACAGAGAGTAAAAAAAATCAAAAATCTGCTAAGTCGAGGTCAGCCCTATGAGGCCACTCTATGAGTCGTAGGTCTCACTATGACTCGTATAGGTGGACTTATAACAGAAAACAGAGAACCAAAATATGGGACCAAAAACTGAAGACCTAGACTACGAGAGGAGCATACGAGTTGTAGCCCAAGCAACGACTCGTACCAGTGGGTCGTACCAGTTGAGTCTAAAATACTAATAAACTGATACGAGATCCTAATTATGACTCGTAGGTCACCCTACAAGTCATACTTGGAAGATGAACCATATGCCAACCTTCTTTTCTGTATAATTTTTATGGTAAATTTGTAAACACTATAAATACTTTATTTAGGGTTTTATTCAGGTTGGGGAGATTTCCAGATTTTTTAACATCACCTTTGAATATTCTCTCAAGAATATTTTAGGGTTCTAGCCTAGGTTTTTCTATTTTCTTTTGGACAACCCACTTTTGGGGAGTGCAAACCTCATATTGTATTCAATCTGAATATATTAAGCTTGTGGTTTGCAACTTGTGGTGTCTTTACTCTTCATTGCTTTGGGTAAAATTCTCAACTATGTCTTGTATTTATATTTTTGTTGATTTTGCCTTAGCCATGAGTAACTAAGCACTAACAACTTGAGGTTGTGGGAACCATGGGTAGTTGACTTGAGATGACCTAGGTTTATTGCATTTCTATTATTGGGGTTTTGCATGTATTGTCTATTTTCCTTCATTTTAATTGTTGTTTGGTGGTGGCCAACACCAAACCCCACTTACTATCATGATTCCAATCAAGGTAGTGACGAAAAGGAAAAGGAAAGTAGATGACAGGATTCAGTTGATGTGCTCTCGTCTAACCAACCAAACCTCACCAAGGAGAGGTTGACTGGGACAATAGGTAACTGTTAGTTGGCACACCATGGTAGCCGACTATAACACCTGATAAAATTATCAAAATACCCTAGAACGAAGACGTGTGTGTAACACATCCTCCAAAGTTCAATTGGAAAATTCGAGACCGGATTCGCGATCAGCATAGAAAATTGAGTCAGAAAATAGTCTCGACCCAATTTAAGAGCGACTGGGTCAAAAATTAATTTTTGCAAAATTGACCAGAAACAGTAAGGGTACACAGACATATTGCGAACCCAAAATAGTGAGGGTATACGACAGTTCCACGACGCAGATACATCGCGGACCCATACTTATATTTTCTTAATTTTTTGACGAGATTGAATTTCTAAAATTTCATAGGTATGCGACAGGTCCACGTCACGGACCTATTATCCCGACATGTTCCACAAAAGTTTAAAATTTTAAATCTTTTGAGGGGCAATCCGGACTTTTCTCAACCCCTCCTAAACTTGAAACACTACCCCTTTAGTCATATTGATAAGTAAATAGGATCAAAAACCTCATTCTAAGTCCTTGTTCACAACACTTGAAAGTTAGGGCTTGAGAGAGATGAAAGAAGAACGTGAGATTGGAGAATTCAAGAAGAATTCTTGACGGGTGATTTGAAGAGCTTCATTACAGGTATGTAAGGCTAAACAAAAATATGAGATTATTCTCTCATGTGCCCCATAGATGGTCTTAGTGGTTGACTGAAGGTTCTTGAGTCTATATGCATGATTTCTTGATTATATTCTAGAAAACTATATTAAATGTACGTATATTCACATGTTGATGATCATCACAAACTTGTTTTCTTGAATTGAATGTTTTACATGAATTATTGTGTAAAAACCCTACTTATTATTTCTTAAAGATTGCATGAAAGAAGATATGGATTGAGCCTAGAGCCTTGATTGAAAATGTTGATAAAGGTTGTGATTGTGATGTGAGAATGATGATGAGTTGATAGAACTTGATAGTCCTATGAGTTTTCATAAATAAACTCTAATAATTTGTCTATTTGATTGTTCCCTAATAATTACTCAAATCCTTGAGCTATTAATTAAGATATTGATTGATGAGATGATTAGAGTCTCTTTGAGACTTATTGAATGAGAGCCTTCATAAGGCTAAGTTGAGATAAGGCAATTGAGATGTATTGACTGGATGGATTATTTTATGAGCATTGAGTCATGAGAGGAGTATCGAGCACCGAAAGAGTAAGAGATACTCCAACTCACACTCGTCAAACTATGTATCCAAGCGTAGGTGAGAATTAGAACCAGTATATCTTATTGTGGTTCCATCGGGATAGAGTCCTTGAAATAGTAGTGGACTTAACTTTAATGGATAGTTGGGGTCCATAGTGGATTCTACTTATCCCTTACCTGGAAAGTATGAGACGACTATGGCAAAAATGGTGGCTTGTTGTATAATCACTGCCTCATAAGTAATTATTGTCGGATAAGAAAAACTCCCAGAAAGTTCCTACCGTAAGTACTCTAAGTCGAGATGTGATGAGATGAGAAGTGATGTGATGAGATGAGTTAAAACGAGTCCTTCTGAGATGAGTCTGATTGATTGATGAGTTGATTGGTTGATGGGTCACTTGTCTTACTCTTTATTCTTTCCTTAGATAAATATTTGACATATAATATGATTGGATTGATGAGTTGATTGGTTGAAGGGTCACTTGTCTACTCTTTATTCTTTCCTTAGATAGACATTTGCCATATTGATTGGTTCCTATATTGAGTTGATTGTTATTTCTATATTATTCTACTGGTTTTAATTTCACTCAGCTATTTTACATACCAGTACATTTCAAGTACTAACGTCCCCTTTTGGACTGCATCATATTATGATATTGATACGCAGGATAGAGGTCATCAGCAGGCGAATCATTAAGGATCTTTGAGAGTTCATCAGATTGGTGATCCTTCCCTACTTTTGAGGATTCATTACATTATTTTTCACCATGCTTTAGAGTTAGAGTTACTTATCATTTATTTTGATTGAGATAGCCATGGGTCTGTCATTGGCACCACTTAATAGTAATAGATGCTTCATAGAGTAGAGTCAGATGTTGATGTTAGAACTTACGAGCTTGTTCTTTCTACTAGCCTTTCATTATATTATTATTTGAGACTAAATGATTAGATGTGCCCATTTATTCCTTATATCTTTCGCTGATTTGTAGAATGTGTGAATGGACAAATACGATGAGGCCAAGTAATTCGCTTGAGAACTAATAATAGTCTCAGGGTGCCGGCCACGTCTTGGGTCCCCTCCCGGGGTGTGACACCAACCAAGCGGCATGGTGAAATTCGACCTTCACCTTCACAAGAAGGCCAGAAGAACCTAAGTTACCATCCTACATGTGAATCTCTAAATATAGTTATGTTGTCTAGGGTAATCGAGTTAATGAACCATGGGGGACACAATTCCCAAATTATCCCTAAAATTGAGTGTTTTCTCATGTCGTAGTATAATGTTTACTTTTGTTTTGTTGTTGAATCACAAACCCCTCCCCTCCCCCAATTATTTAGAGATTTTAGTTATAGATACTCGAAATGATTGATAGTGAGTTCTTGTAGTCAAAACCTGTATTCCTCGTGGATTCGACTATAACCTTCAGTTACGTTAATTGCTGATAGTGACCTCTTTCTTATTGGACCGTGAACATCATCAAGGGGCATTCTAGACTTTTTCCAACCCCTCCTAAACTCAAAACACGATTAACTTAGGTCGTTTTGATGAGTAAATAGGGTCTAAAATCCCATTCTAAGTCCTTCTTCACAATACTTGAAATTTAGGGCTTGAGAGAGAAGAAAGAAGAACGTGAGATTGGAGAATTCGAGGAGAGTTCTTGGCGAGTGATTTGAAGAGATTCATTCCAGGTTTATAAGGCTAAACTAAAAACATAAGATTGTTCTCTCATGTGCCCCATAGATAGGCTTAGAAAAGAGTTGAAGGTTCTTGAGTCTACATGCATGAATATTGACTATTTTTCTGAAACATTATATTTCTTACTTGTATTTTCATATGTTGATGATCATCATAAAGTTGCTTTCTTGAATTGAATATTTTCATGAGATATTGTATAAATCCTATGTGTTAACTTTTAAAAACATCCCGAAGATAGAGATTGAGTCTAGAGCCTTGATTGAGAGAGTCGATTGTGATTATGATTGTGATGTGAGAATAATGATGAGTTGATAGAACTTGATAGCCCTTTGAGTCTTCATAAGTAAACTCTAACAATTTGTCTATTCGATTGTTCCCTAATGATTGTTCTAAGCTTTGAGCTATTGATTGAGATGTTGATTGATAGTATGATTGGAGTCTCCATGAGATCGATTGAATGATGAGAGCCTCTACAAGACTGATTTTAGATGAGTTGATTGAGCTGGTTTTAGAGTCTCTATGAGACTGATTTAAAGATTGTGCCTCCCATAAGGCTGATTAAGATGATTCAATTATGATAGTTTGATTGGATGGATTGTTTTATGAGCATTGAGTCATGTGAGGAGTATCGAGCATCGAAAGAGTAAGAGTTAAATCAACTCGCACTTATCAAACTACGTAGCCGAGCATAGGTGAGGATTAGGACCACCATATCATATTGTGTTGAGGTCCCCTCTGATTAGAAGTCCCTGAAATCAATAGAGGACTTATAGATATGTTGTCTCCATCTAGAGTTGTCCTTATGGTTTCAATTTGTTCACTACATGGCAAGTACAGAATGGTTGTGGCAATATTAGCGTGATTGTTGTACAATCACTGGCTCATAAGCGATTGTTGTCGGATAATAGAAACACCTAGAAAGTTCTCACCTTGAGTACTCTGAGTCGAGATGAGATGAGTTGAGATGAGTCATTCTGAGACGAGTTTGATTTGATTGATGAGTTGATTGGTTGATGGGTCACATGTCTACTCTTTATTCTTGCTTTAGATAGACGATATATTGATTGGTTTCTATATTGAGTTGATTTTTATTTCTATATTGTTCTACCTGTTTCGATTTCACTTAGCTATTTTAAATACCTGTACATTCCAAATACTGATGTCTCCTTTTTTGACTGCATCATTTTATGATGTAGATACATAGGATAGAGGTCATCAGCAGACGCATCGTTGAGGATCTTTAGACGTTTAGCAGATTGGTGAGCCTCCTCTACTTCGGAGGATTCATTACCTATTTTCATCATGCTTTAGAGTTAGAATCACTTAGCTTTTATTTTTGATTGAGGTAGTCATGGGTCTGCCATTGGCATCACCTAATAGTGATAGAGACTTTATAGACTAGAGTCGAATGTTGATGATTAGAAATTGTGAGCTAGTTTCTTTCTACTAGCCTTTCATTTATACTATTATTTTGAGATTAGATGATAGATGTGCCCATTTACATTATATTAACTTCCACTGATTAGTAAAATGAATGATTGATTGAATAAATGTGAAGAGGCCAAGTGGTTCACTTGAGGACTACAAATAGTCTGTGGGTGCCAGCTATGTCTTGGGTCCCCTCCCGGGGCGTGACAATTTACATAGTTTTCAAACATATAAATTTTATTTCAAGAAAACTTAAAACTTGTATGTCAAAATTTACTATTAATGTTTAGAAGTTTGAATACTGAAATTTTATTTGTGCCATATAAATTGGGACTGAAAGTGCAATAGAAATAATTAGGGATTAAACTATTTTTATGTACCTGATCAATTAGTTTTTTAATAAATTAAATATTCATTTTTAACATGAACAAATAATGAACAAAAAGAGTAATAATTGATTAATGACATAAGAAGAATTTAGAGGGGAGAGATGCAATTAATGCAGCCCACTCTGTACCTAAATCCAAAAAGTTGCACACGTTTCACTTAAAAGAAAGAAGTGAAAACTGAAAAAAGCAAAATTTCTAATAATAACTTTCCTCTATGTGAAGATTATTAATTGGTTTGGTAATACAAATCAGTGGAAGGAACTCAATATTTGTGTTTTTTTTTTTGTCTCAATTTATATAATATAAATAAAATTTAGAGAGCCAAATAAATTTTAATACAATTTTTAAATATCTTAAATTATTAATAAATATAAATTATTTTGGTTTTTTACGTAATCACTCGATAAAAAATTTCTTAAAAAATATTTTTATCAAATACAAATGGCAAAAATATTTTAGTTCCTAATCTATACAATATTTCAAGTTCTAATCTAATTTATAGTTGGCACTTAATTTTTTGTAACATTCTATCTCTTTTAAGATGTTACAGAGAATCTGAAGAAGAAATGATTTCTTAACGTGCATCTGAATACAAATTTGAAACATAATTTTTCCGTTGTCCCTTTAAAAGTATGTATTTAATCTTATTTTCTTTCATTGAGATTTAGTCTTTAATTACCCCTACTTTAGTACTCTCATGTATTTTTTAATTTTTAAATTCAAAAATAATAACAGACTCAATATGTGTTATTTTTATTTCAATTTATGTAATATTAATAAAATTATATGATTTTTTAAATTTAAGTTGCTAAATCTTGTAACTTATAGTATTTTTATGCAATTGTTAAATAATATATGGTACGCCTTACTTATTATGATTTATAATCATTTTTATATAATTTTAAAAGAATATATACTACTCTTTGTCTCAAGTTATGTGATACAAATAAAATTTAAGAGTCAATTTAATTTTTATAAATGTTTAAATTTCAAATTCTTAATAGTTGAGATTTACAATACTTTTCACATTATTTCTAAATAAAACAGTTTTTTTGTTTGTGGATTCTGGTTATATTTTAGGAGTTTGTTGTCAAGATTGGGTTTTTGTGTTTCTCTGAGTCATGTGAGGAGTATCGAGCATCGAAAGAGTAAGAGTTAAATCAACTCGCACTTATCAAACTACGTAGCCGAGCATAGGTGAGGATTAGGACCACCATATCATATTGTGTTGAGGTCCCCTCTGATAAGTGAATTTTGGGTTTATTTATTGGGATGTTGAGTCAAGTTGCAATCTTGACTTCTGGTATTGCATTTTTTGAACGTAGGATTACTGTAGAATAGTGGAAGTGGATTATGAAGCCACAATAGAGGTAATTTTTTTTAGGGAAAAAGCTCAAATATGTCATCAAACTTTAACAAAAGGTTCATTTATGTCATTCGTTAAAAGTTTGGCTCAAATATGTTATTATTGTTAAGAAAAAGACTCATCCATGTCATTATCTTTTTAATTGTGATTTTGCAAAATCACCTTTTACACTTGTCATATTTTAATTTGGCCACATCATTTAAAAAAACCAATTCTAAATAAAATTAAGAAAAAAAATTCTTAATTTTGTGACAAATTCCAAATAAAATTAAGAAAAAATCAACAAAATTAAGATTTTTTTCTTAATTTTATTTAGATTTTTTTTTAAAATGATGTGGTGGAATTAAAGCATGCTATGTGTAAAAGGTGGTTTTGATTCCACCACATCATTTTTTAAAAAAAATAAATTCTAAATAAAATTAAGAAAAAAAAATCTTAATTTTGTGAATTTTTTCTTAATTTCATTTGGAATTTGTCACAAAATTAAGAATTTTTTTCTTAATTTTATTTAGAATTGGTTTCTTTAAAAAACAATCCGGCCGAATTAAAATATGCTATGTGTAAAAAGTGATTTTGCAAAATTACTGTTAGAAAATAATGACATGGATGAGTCTTTTCCATAACCGTAATGGCATATTTGAGCCAATCGTTTAACGATAATCTATAATGAGTCATACTAATACCCTTTGAAGATATGCTTAGGGTATGTGTATTAGAGTTGAGGGGTAGTTCGGATGACCATCTTCCTTTGATTGAGTTTGCATACAACACTAGCTAACACTCTAGCATTGGTATGACTCATTTTGAGGCTCTTTATGGGAGACGTTGTGGATCACTGGTTGGGTGGTTTGAGGTTGGAGAGGTGGCTTTAATGGGGCCAGATCTGGTTATGGAGGCTCTTGAGAAGGTGAGGATGATTAGGGAAAGGTTGAAAACAACTCAAAGTCGTCAAAAATCCTATGTCGATGTGAGATGAAGAGACCTTGAATTCAAAGTGGGTGATTGGGTTTATTTGAAGGTTTCTCCAATGAAAGGAGTGGTCCATTTTGGTAAAACAGGGAAATTAAGTCCAAGATATGTTGGTCCTTATGAGGTCTTGAAGATGGTTAGAAAGGTAGCTTATGAGTTGAAGTTGCCTAGTGAAATGAATTTGGTTCAACTGGTGTTCCATGTCTCTATGTTGAGAAAATGTGTTGGTGACCCTAATGCTATTGTGAGTGTTGTTGAGGATAACGTTACTTATGAGGAGACTCTGGTTCAAATCTTGAAGGTCCAAAGCATGAGATATGATATGAAGACTCTGGTTCAAATCTTAGATAGGCAAGTGAAGAGATTGAGGAACAAGGAGGTGACATCCGTTAAGGTCCTTTGGAGGAACCAACAAATAGAAAGTGCTACTTGAGAGGCCGAAGCAGACATGCAAAAGTGGATCCTTATCTTTTCTACTCCACTAAAGCCTAAGGTACTAATTCTGAGTTCCCTATGTGATTACAAGTCTTATGTTTCGGCAACTATGTCATTCATATGTATTCATGTTTAAGTTGACAAGTTATGATGATTTTACACGTATGTTGATATTTTGAAAATGATGTTTAAAATGTGATGTTGCATTCTTATTGGGGCTAATTGTTTATGATGACTCTTATCTTAAACTTCTCTTTTACATTCAGGGATGAATGTTCTCAAGGGGGAGATATTGAAACGACCCCAAAATGTGACTCGAAAATGCCCTAAATTTTAAATTTCATATATCGTAAAATTCATTTATTATTTTGAAAATCTGACTTCATATTCTCGTTTAGGAAGTCAAAGTTAGGGGGAAAAGGGTCTAACCCTGATTTTAGAGCAATCATATCAAAATTCAAAAATCTCATGTTATGATTTCCAGTGAGGTTTTTGCTTCGCCTCCGCGATGCGCCTTTGCTTATTTTAGGACAATTTTTTGTTAGTTCTGTCGAAGACTTCTAAGTCTTGGGTCTACGTGTTTCCAAATGTGTTTTTACCTATACTTAGCCAAATTTCACCCTCATATTACCCAAAACATTGGGGTTCCTTCGGATTCTCATTTCGCCGGTCACGTCTAGGCCCTAGGCTTGGGTCATGACATTCATCTCTAAGCTTAGGTATATGGGTTTCTTTCATGGGTTGCTTTCACCTATGATACACTTAGCCATATCTTCACTCCCCAAATTAAAGTCCCAAAGGTTTTCCTTCAAGGTTCTTCTTCAAGCTTCAAGTCTCCATCTCCAATATTCACCATATTCATTGAAACGACCCCAAAAATTGCTCGAAAATATGCCTTAAAAGTACCCAGAATCATAATTTTTATACATCTAAAATTTCATTTGTTATATTGAAATTCCAACTTTATATTCTTGTTTAGGAGATTGAATTGAGTGAGAAATGGGTCTAACCTCAATTTTAGAGCAACCGTATCAAAATCCAAAAATTGCAAAGGACGTTATTTAGGAGGGTCAACTTTGAAGAGAAATATCTCTTAGCACACAAATAATAGGTGGCCCATACCTATCAACTTAAAGCCTTTTGAATTAGATTTCCAATGCACTTCATTTCATCTCATTCTGAGTTCAGATGAAGGATTTATGCCCATTTTCATAAAACTCATTCGTGTCCAGAAAATTTCGCGTCGCCTCCGCGATGCGCCCCTGTGTTTTTTGGTGCCTGTTTTAGGTTTTTCTATCCAAGACTTGTATGTCTTGGGCCTAAGGGTTCCCACACTTGAAAATACATATACTTAGCCTTATTTCACCCTCATATCATCCTAAACATACCCTAATACTAACTCAAACATTTAGACTCATATTTCACCCTAAATTCAAGTCCTAAACTCAAGACCAACCTTAAGGATTTCACCAAGGATTCTCTTCCCAAAACACTTAGCCATATTTTCACTCCCAAATTCAAGACCCAAAATCCTCATCCAAATTTAAGGATTCTCTTCAAGCTTCAAGTCTCCATTGTCAACCTTCATCAAGAACTTCTCCAAAGCTAAGGTATATGGTATTGAACCATTGGGTCCTTCCACCTATGGTGCCTAAGCCTTCTTTTTACTAATATTGCATGATTTAAAGTTGATTTTACATGTGAGTCTTGTACATTAAGAAATTTATTGCACAGTGATTTTAGTTTATGAAAGTATGGTTGTTTTAGCATGTTTTGATCTCTAAATCATGGATCTAATGTTGGATTTGATGAGGGTTTTGATGTGAATATCTTGAGGGTGTTGCAAGGTGTTGATTGATGGTTTTACAACAGGTTTTCTTGCATGCTTTCACCTCTAAATTGCTTGGTCTTTTACCCCCATTACACCCCCCAATGTGTTTGATAAAATATCCGATTAGGTTTTCTTGAGGAATTGAAGGTCCAAAGCATGAGATATGATATGATTGATATTATGATGATGAAATGAGCTTATGTACCCAATATATATATTCTATATAATTTGTTGCATTAGACCATGCCTGATTTGTGGTATAGGAGCTCGGATAATCATGTGAGGGGTATGTACCTTGCCATCAGGGTATCTAGGTGTAAATGACATTAACCATGTGAGGGGTATAGTACCTTGCCACCAAGGTGTCCAAGTGTGAATGGCATCAACCATGTGAGGGGTGTAGTACCTTACCACCAGGGTGTCCAGGTGTGAATGACATCAACCATGTGAAGGGTGTAGTACCTTACCACCAGGGTGTCCAGGTGTGAATGGCACCTCCCAACCATAGTTGGGATTCCAGCTTGGTCTTTTCTACTCATATGATATTTTATATAAGAATGGGTTACTTAAACATGTTTTACTTATGCATTGATCATACATGTCATATTGTTATATTAAGACTATTGCCTATCATTATGCATTTTAAATTATGATGCTTATCTGTTGTTGCATTGCATCCCACATACTTATTACATTCAAACATACTAAGCATACTCTTTCCTACATGATATCAGCATGTAGGGACCGGAGCTCCTATTGATTCTTCTTATGACTAGATGGATTCTTCAAGTTATCCTTTGGTGAGTCCTCCATTCCAGGGACAAGGACTATTCTCTCATATTATGTATTAAGATTCTCTTTACTTTATCATATACTTATGACTATGAGGGTGAGCCCGGTTGTATGTCTTAGCCCCTGCCATTTTCTATGTGGTAGGGGTGTTGTTGGATAAAGCTGTGTATTTATGCTATGAATTGATTCTATTAACTCTTGAATCTATATTATGACAAGTTCTCCCTTAGGCCCTTTTGCCCTTATTTCCATTCTTCAAATGTCATTTAATTATTTCCGCGACCAAGGATGTGTAATGAAATGCTATGAGGCTTGCTTGGGGTTCCTTCGGATTCTCATTTCGCCGGTCACGTCTAGGCCCTAGGCTTGGGTCATGACATTCATCTCTAAGCTTAGGTATATGGGTTTCTTTCATGGGTTGCTTTCACCTATGATACCCAAGCCTCCTTTTACTGAAATTGCATGATTTTAAAGTTGATTCATAAGTGGGTCTTGATTATTACGAAATTCACTGCACTATATTAAAGCTATGTGAAATTGTGATTATTTTGCTATGTTTTGAGCTATACATCTTTGATCTATTATAAGATTTGAGAATAAGTTTTGATGTATATTGCTTGAGGGTGTTGGAAGGTGTTGATTGATGGTTTTACAATGGATTTTCTTGCATGATTTCATCTCTATATTTCATGGTTTTATACTAGCATTACACACCCTCTAAGTGTTTGATAAATGTAAAGAACCTTTTACATGTGTAGGAAGAGATCATCATAAGTAACCAAGGCCTACCACCTCCTTGGCGAGGCAGCAATTGAGGTACAAATCCCCCAACATGGTTGCACGGGCCTACTACCTCCCAAGCGAGGCAATTGAGGTACAAACCCCTCAACATGGTTGCATGGGTCTACTACCTCCCAAGCGAGGCAATTGAGGTACAAACCCCTCAACATGGTTGCATGGGTCTACTACCTCCCAAGCGAGGCAATTGAGGTACGAACCCCTCAATGTGGTTGCACGGGCCTACTACATCCCTAGCGAGGCAATTAAGGTACAAACTCCCCAACATGGTTGTTCGGGCCTACTACCCCCAGAACGACGCAATTGATCAACTTTCAACACTATAAATACTTTTCCTGAAATCAACATATTTATACCATCCTTTCATCATCATAAAGTCATACAAGTCATAGGACATACAATAGGTCATCAATGGCTCAAGAACCCTAAACCGGACATTTTATCAAACTCTTGGTGGGTGTGTATGCTAGTGTAATACCATGCAATTCAAGAGTGAAGTCATGCAAGTAAATTCAAAAGCACCCACCCACACTTGGTAACACCCTCATGCAATATACATCAAAACCCTTCATCAAATCTCAAGATAGATTTAAGATTCATAGCTCAAAACATGCATAAACAATCACACTTTTACAAAACCCCAACATAGTTTATAGTCAAATTCATAATAGAAGACCCATACGTAAAATTAACTTAGTAACATGTAATTTAGGTAAATAGGAAGCTTGGTACTTAGAAACATGTATTTTAAGTAGAAAGGAAGCTTAGGTACCATGGGTGAAAGGACCCAATGGTTAAAACCCACATATCTTGACTTTGGAGAATTCTTGATGAAGATTGAAAAAGGAGACAAAGCTTAAGTGAAATCCTTTTGATCCGAATGTGTTTTGGGGTAAAATATTTATCTAAGTGTTTGAGAGAGTATTGGAGAATGTCTTTATGAAAATTACAATTTTGACCACTTTCGAGACACATTTTCGAGCACTTTTAGGGTCGTTTCAAATTCTCCCCCTTGGGAACATTCGTACCCGAATATCAAAGAAATATTTACGAGAAGAGTAATCATGACTAAATCAGCCCCAACAAGAATGTAATAATACACTTAAACACCATTTTCAAAAATCTCAATATAAGTGTTAAAATTACCATGAACTTTGTCAATATAAACATGAATGCATGCAAATGACATAGGGGTTGAAGCATAAGACTTGAATTCACATAGGGGACTTAGAATTAGTACCTTAGGCTTGAGTAGAATGGAAGAGATAAAGATATTGCTTTTGCATGTCCACTTCAGGCTCCCATGTAGCACTTTCGACTTGTTGATTCCTCCAAAAGACCTTAACGGAAGCAAAATCCTTATTACTCAACCTCTTCACTTGCGTATCAAAGATCTCTACTGGAACTTCTTCATAAGTCGAGTTGTCTTTAACAACCCCCGTAACCTCTAATGGAACAATAACATTCAGATCACCTGCACACTTCCTCAACATGGATACATGAACCAAGTCCATTTCAATAGGCAACTCTAACTCGTAGGCCACTTTACCAATCCTCCTCAACACCCTATAAGAACCTACAAATCTTGGACTTAGCTTACCCTGGTTACCAAAATGAACCATACCCTTCATAGGTGACACCTTCAAATAGATCTAATCACCCACTCTAAATTCAAGCTCCCTTCTCCTCATATCAGCATAGGACTTTTGACGACTTTAGGCTATTTTGAACCTTTTTTTTAATCAACCTTACCTTTTCCATAGCATCCATAACCAGAGCCGGACTCGACAAAGCCATTTCTCCCACTTAAAAATGATCCAACCAGTGATCTACAATGCCTACCATAGTGGGCCTCAAAAGGAGCCATACCAATGCTAAAATGATAGCTATTGTTATAAGCAAACTCAATCAATGGAAGATAATCATCCCAACTATCCTTAAACCCCCAAACAAAAGCCCTAAGAATATCCTTAAGAGTTTGGATAGTTCTTTCGACTTGGTTATCCATTTGAGGGTGGAAGGTCATACTAAGATTTACCTTGGTTCTAAGACCTCTTTGGAAGGACCTCCAAAAGTGTGAAGTGAATTGAGCACCATGATCTAATATGATAGAAAAGAGCACCCCATGCAATCTCACCAACTTATGAATGTACAATTTAGCATAGTCTTCGGCCCCATAAGTAGTCTTAACTGGTAAGAAGTGAGCCGACTTTGTCATTCTATCAACCACAACCAAATAGAATCAAAATCCTTTCTAGTCTTAGGCAACCCAACCACAAAGTCCATGCTAATTTCCTCCCACTTCCAAGTAGGAATCTCTATATCTTGGGTTAGGCCTCCGACCTTTGATGTTCAGCTTTGACTTATTGGCAACTATGACAACTGGACACAAATTTGGCAATGTCTTTCTTCATACCTCCCCACCAAAACACATCTCCCTCTTGGGAGAAAACCTTCACCTTGCCCTCTCTTACATAGGCCTTCAATTCTAACAAGGAGGAGTCAAGATCTTGCTTTGCTTTTACCTCATCAACCAAGGAAGATTTTGAACCATCCACAACTATAATATGACCATTAATAACTTCTTCCAACCTAATCCCCAATCTAGCCAACTGATGGACCTCCCTAGTCACCACTTTGCCACCACCATCAACATCGACTAGGCTACCCATATACATCCTAACAAAGCATCTACCACAACATTAGTCTTACTGGGATGATAATGCACACTCATATCATAATCCTTAAAAAGTGCTAACCACCTTCTTTGCCTCAAGTTGAGATCTTTTTGAGTGAACACATATTGGAGACTCTTATGATTGGTAAACATATCAACATGCACTCCATAAACATAATGATGCCAAATTTTCAAAGCAAAAACAATGGTGGCCAATTCAAGATCACAAGTAGGATAATTCTTTTCATGAACTTTGAGTTGCCTAGAAGCGTAGGCTATCACCTTATCATTTTGCATTAACACACAACCCAAACCAATCCGAGAGGCATCACAATACACAACAAACCCTTCTGGTAGAGACAAGATAGGAGTAGAGAAAAGCTTATCCTTCAAGGTTTGGAAACTCCTTTCACACTTATCGATCCACACAACCTTAGCCTTCTTTTGAGTTAACTTAGTCATGGGTGAAGCAATAGAAGAGAACCTATTCACAAACCTCCGATAGTAACCCTCTAAGACCAAGAACCTTCTAATATCTGATGGAGTCAATGGTCTAGGCCAATTTTTAATCACATCCATCTTTTTAGGATCCACCTTAATACCATCCCCCCGACACCACATGACCTAAATATGAAATCTCTTTCAACCAAAATTCACACTTCTCATATTTAGCATACAACTTCTCTTCCCACAATCTTTGTAGCACTAACTTCAAATGGGCCACATGCTCCTCCTCACTATGAGAAAAGATCAAAATATCATCAATGAAGACCACCATAAACAAATCAAGGTAGGGTTTAAAGACCCTATTCATAAGATCCACGAAGATAGTTGGTGTATTGGTCAACCCAAAAGACATAACAACAAACTCAAAATGCCCATACCTATTCCGAAAGGCCATTTTGGGAATGTTACACTCCCTCACCTTCACTTGATGATACCTGGACCAAAGATCAATCTTAGAGAAATGGCTAGCCCCTTGAAGTTGGTCAAACAAATTATCAATCCTTGGTAGGATTCTTATTCTTGATGGTAACACTATTAAGTTGCCTATAGTCAATACACAGGGACCCATCCTTCTTCTTCACAAACAACACCGGTGCAACCCAAGGTGATTGACTAGGCCTAATAAAACCCTCCTTTGACAAATCCCTCAATTGCTGCTTCAACTCCTTTAACTCTGTTGGGGCCATACGATCAGGGGAAATAGAAATGGGTTGAGTATCGGGGAGGAGGTCTATACCATAGTCTATTTCCCTTTCGGGAGGAACACCAGAAAGGTCATTAGAAAAGACATCAAGGAACTCATTTACCACCAGAACCGACTCTATAGGAAAGACTTTGGACTCCACATCCCTAATCCTCACAAGATGATTAAGGCACCCCTTAGAGATTAACTTTTGGGCTGTAATGCAGGAGATAAACCTACCCTTGACCACCACATCATGACTCTCCCACTCAAGGATAGGTTCGTTTGGAAATTAGAATTTGACCCTATGGGTTTTACAATCAATAGAGGCATAGTAGGCATGCAACCAATCCATCCCAAGAATGATATCAAAATCAACCATATCCAACTCAACAAGATCTCAAGGCAATATTTTATGCAAGATACAAATAGGACAATTTTTATAGACCTTTATAGGAACAATAGATGCACCAATAGAAGTAGACACCTCATAAGACTCACATAGCAATATGGGCTTAATATGAAACTTTTTGGCAATAAGAGTAACAAAAAAAGAGTGGTACCAGGGTCTATCAATGCATACACATCAAAATAAAAATCATTTAACATACCAGTGACGACATCAGGCACCTCATCAACCCCTTGCCTCCCATGTAAAGCATAAAACGGACTGTGTCTTGGGCACCACATTATTGACCTTCTCTTTCCAAAGAAACCGCATTGGCACCCCAGCCTAGTGGACGAACATCCTTACCCTTATTTCGATTACGAGGGTAATCCATCATCTTGTGGCCTACTTCCCCCACAACTATAGCAAGAATTAGAAGCCCTCAAACATAGGTCACCATGACCCTTACTATATTTTGGACACATATCTCTAGGCCCCGATCCACCATCACCTTGGTCCTTTGGGTACTCATTGGCAAACCTTGCTTTTAAGAGCATGAGAACACCCTTGGCCTTGATGAAACTAGCCACCCTTGAGACTTTGGAACTTACCATCAAAATAGGCCCTGGCCTCATGACCCCTTCTCTTCCTCAATTTCTCCCCCTGTAATTATTTGGCATAAGTTATCAAGTGGGACAAATCCATGTTATTAATCAACATGGTGGTATGACATTCTTCACTCACCAAATTGGATACACTCACCACAAACTTATTCATTTTAGATCTTAGGTTGGCAACCTAGTGTGGAGTATATTTTAAGAGTTGGTTGAACTTGAGGGCATACTCCCTCACACTCAAAGACCCTTGCTTCAAATTCATGAACTCTACCAATTTGGCTTCCTTAAGCTTAAGAGAAAAGAACAGGTTGAGGAAAGCCACCTTAAATTCCTCCCATAGAACCAGATTGTTGTTCCACTTCTCCTTCTTCCATTGAGTGTACATATTTGAGCCATCCCCTTGAGTTGGTAAGAAGCCAACTTCACCTTCTCTTCCGACCTCATACCCATAATGGACAACACCTTATATACCTCATCAATAAACTCTTGAGGGTCCTCATCCACCTTAGACCCATTGAACTCCGATGGGTTCATCCTCACAAAGTCTCTCACCCAGGATGCCAGAGTAGGAGCATGAGGGGTTTGGGCCCCTTGGTTGGCCGATTGGCCACAACTTGATCTAGCAAAGTAAGAGCATCTCGGAGCTCACCATGAGTCGGTTGTTCCTCGGTGCTCTTCTTCCTCTTTTGTTAGGCATAATCTAGCATAACAAAGAATAATCATTAGAGAGGAAAACCTTACCTTAACTTCTATAGCACGTCATAGAGTAAGAAGAAGGAAAAAATTTCCTAGAACATCTTGTAGCCTCTTACTCATAGTCGTGGTGCACAACACAACTATGAATAAGACTCTAATCGATGCAGTGTGTTGGATGCCGAAGACCATTAATAACCTAGTGCTTTGATGCCAAGTTTGTCATGAGCTAAGCCTAGGGCCTAGATAGGACATAGCACATGTGGAACCCAAAGGGATCCCAAGCAAGCCTCTTAACATATCATTACACATCCTTGGTCGCAGAAGAAATTAAAAAAATAATAAGAGATAGTTAATAGGGATAAATGGGCCTATGGGACATCTTTCATATCATAGATCATCGTAGAATCAAGGAGAGTCAAGGCTCATAGCATCCTTACATACTTCTCTAACAACACCTCTAATCATAGAACTTAACGGGGGCCAAGACAAGCAATCGGGCTCACCCTTATAGTCAAGCATACAATAAATAGGAAAGAGAGACTTTATACATAGTGTAAGGTCAAATACATTATCCCTGAAGTTGAGGACTCACCAACTTGCTTTGAGAGATATCGTACTAGCAAAGTGGAGAAGGAGGATGATCTAGTGGGCTCTTGTTCCAACATGGTAACAATGTAGGCATACACTATGAATTAGTATATTTGAATGTACTAAATATGTAGGATACAATGCAACAAGAGATAGGCAACATAATCGTAATGCATATGTAGACAATGAATGGGCATATAGAAATATGGCATGCATGATCAATGCTTGTAGTAAAACATGTTTACAAAGAACCTTTTACATGTTTAGGAAGAGACCATCATTAGTAACTAAGGCCTACCACCTCCTTGGCGAGTTGATTGAAGTACAAACCCCCAACATGGTTGCATGGGCCTACTACCTCCCGAAAGAGGCAATTGAGGTACAAACCCCTCAATATGGTTGCATGGGCCTACTACCTCCTAAGCGAGGCAATTGAGGTACAAACCCCTCAACATGGTTACACAAGCCTACTACCTCCCGAGCAAAGCAATTGCGGTACAAACCCCCCAACATGGTTGTTCGGGCCTACTACCCGTGAACAAGGCAATTGATCAACTTCCAACACTAAAGATACTTTTCATGAAATCTACACATTTATACCATCCTTTCATCATCATAAAGTCATACAAGTCATAGGACATGCAATAGATCATCAATAGATCAAGAATCCCTAAATTAGACATTTGATCAAATACTTGATAGGTGTGTAATTCTAGTGTAAAATCATACAATTAAAGAGTGACAACTTCATCATCATAAAGTCATACAAGTCATAGGACATGTAATAGATCATCAATCAACTTCATCATCATAAAGTCATTTATACCATTCGCTTGGTGGGTATGTAATGCTAGTGTAAAACCATGCAATTCAAGAGTGAAATCATGTAAGTAAATTCAATATAAAACTACCCACCAACCCTTGGTAACACCCTCATGAAATATATATCAAAACCCTTCATCAAATCTCAAGATAGATCTAAGTTTCCTAGCTCAAAACATGCATAAACAGTTACACTTTACAAAACCCCAACATAGTTCATAGTCAAATTCATAATAGAAGACCCATAAGTAAAATCAACTTAGAAATATGTATTTTAGGTAAAAAGGAAGCGTGGGCACCCTGGGTGAAAAGACCCAATGGTTGAAACTCACATACCTTGACTTTGGAGAATTCTTGATAAAGATTTGAAATAGAGACTTGAAGCTTGAGTGAAATCCTTAAGATCCGGATGAGTTTTGGGACTTGAGTTTTGAGGTGAACTATTTGTTTAAGTGTTTGAGAGAGTATTGGGGAATGCCTTGTATGAGTTGAAGGTAAAATATGGCTAAGTATAGGATTTTTATGCATGGGAAGACTTGGGCTGAAGACTCAAAAGCTTAGACCTAGATAAAAATCACTGGCAATAAAATATAAGGTCCGCGCTTGGTCCATAATGCGGACCTATCGTAGAGGGTATTTTTACACAGGTCTGCAACGACTGTGTGTTACAGTACCAACACGAATTGTCATTGTTTTGAGCAAACATGGGAAAATCAAATTTCACTACGGTTGCTATAAAATTGGGGTTAGACCCATTACCCACTCAATTTTGCCCCTGATCAAGAATATAAAGTTGAATTTTCAATATCACATACAAATTTTGAGATTTATAGAAATTACGATTTCAGGCATTTCCAAGGCATATTTTCGGCACTTTTGGGTTCATTTCATGTCGATAACATAATGATTTCAATATTTCCATAGTATGAATGTCATCAATGCATCGATATCACAAATATATTAATATCATCAAGATCTGAACATATATCATGCTCATATAAATATAGGCATCATCTTATTATCAATATCAAATCATACACAAGATCATAAGTCTTATGGATTCATACTTAATTCATAAGTCAATATTTTAATGTAAGAACAACCACTTAATTCAAAAACCTCAAAATCAAAGCCTATGTTGTCACACCCCAAATCCTGTTAAGACGGACTGGCACCCGTTGCTGATAAGGCCCGGGAGAACCAACTTTACCTCTGTTCTTTCTACATGCATTATAATGAATTCCACATTCAATATGCTTTTAAAAAGGAAAATAGCACCAATAAGCCAAAAGAAAAAACATATAACTAGGCCGTTGGGGCCACGCTGTCTGGAATACAAAACATGCCCATACTTTAATTTACATAGTCTACAAAGCTTCTAAATAGTGACAAGTATTTTATAAGGGTCGAGACAGGATCCGCCTCAACCAACAGTACAATACAAAAACATAAACTCTAGACATGCAAAG